>PVKN010002028.1:0-45661 GCA_004027915.1 Capromys pilorides
CCACCTTTTCTCTCCTGGGCATTCTCTTAAGCTAGTGGAATAGTTTTCCATCTTGAATCTCCTGCCTGAAATCCTTCCTGTTTCCTAATTCTTACATCAGCTGCAGAAATAAATCCCTAAACCCCCACTGGGATCCCGTTCAGTGCTATCTATTAGAATCCACTGTGTGCCTGACACTGGGATGAGCTCCTGGGACACGTGAGCAAGTGAAGCAGAAAAAAATGTCTCACCTTGAGGAACTCATTCCCAGTGACCCTACAGACAAAGAGCAATAACACAATCACACCAGCCCCTTCCTCAAACTTCTCTAATGGCTACTCATTGCCTCACCCCAAGTAAAGTTCAAATTTCCCAGCATGCCACTCAAGAGTCTTCAAAATCAAGCACCAGGTTTCCACTGCTTTGTTCCTGAGACCATTCCCTGGCGCGCTCTGCGACTTCCCACCTCCTGGATTTGCCAGAGCCGTTTCCTCCGCCTGCACTGCCTTTCTTCTTAAGCCTATTAAAATATCCATCGCCCTTTCAAAGTCCACATAAAAGTTATTTTTTCTATAAAGCTTGTCTATCTGGCAATCCCTGGGCAATGATCAAAATGAATTATCTCTGCTCTGCTTGTTTACAACATGTTTATTTACCCTATCAATCATTTTACACTTATAAAAAGTGTTAGGTCTGAGGCACAGTGCTAGGTTACATATATATATATATATATAGCTTCATTCTGCTTTGTATCGTATTTATTTATACATTTACACCCTTTTCCTTACACACAGTAAATTGTAAGATTCTTGAAAATAAGACTTGTTCTTTGTCGTATTTATATCCTCACCACTGTTCCTTAAACATTGCTGTTGGATGAATGAAAATGCGTGTGTGTGCGCGCGCACGTGTGTGTGTGTGTGCACGCACGTGCACGCATGCACGCACACACATAGTATTATTAGTTGTGATATTGACAATCTATTTAGTGAACCTAAGTAATAAAAATAGTTTCTGCATGAAAGTGCTCAATCAGTTGCAGCAATTTTCTTCCTTAAGGAGATGAGTGTTATTTTCCAATTATCACCAATTAATATGCACAGAATGTTCACAGGCTGACTGGCATTGATCCTAGGGGGGCTCTGTGGAACATTTCTGAGGTGGGCCTTCCTCTCCAGTGCTCTGCGAGAAGCAATTTATCTTTATATTCTTGGTGTCAGCATGCAAATTAATACATCCCTAGGAGCATAAAGAAAGCAGCAAGTTGAAGACCACTACGGTAGTTCAGAGCAGGCATAGCCCTCTTTGAAAAAATATTACATAGAAGCCAAACTAATGGTAGGGATTTCTTGAGGGGAAAGTATTTTAATCCCCAAACCAAAGTCTGTTTTAAATATTTAATTGCAAACTGTCTTTAACCATCGATCCCTGGCCACACTCTGGGTCCTATAGGTCTTGGATTGCCAAAGTTATATTTTTACTTAATGTCAAAAAGGCATTTGATTCTCAAAACAGGTATCTAGATAGCTAAGAAGCCCAGGAGATCTCTGGAAATGCTGCTCAGCCACAGACTGAAATCAACCCAAAGTTGAACAAGGACCATTAAGAATGGGGCAGAGGAGCCAGGGAGATAGCTCAGAGGCATGAACGCCTGCCAGGCAAGTGTAAGTTCCTGAATTTGATTCCTGGTACTAAAAACAAGTAAACAGACAAACAAAAAAACAAACAAAAATGGGGGAGGGGGCCACCTAAGGGGTGAGTGTTAGAACAAGTCAAGAAATAAAGTTCAGAACTGGGTTTCTTTCCTGCTTAATAGATCTTATTGGCACAGGGACTCCTTTCGCCTTACATGGTGCACCTGCGAACCTCCTACTCATTCCTTTCTGCCACTTCTTGAATGTCATCTTCATTGGGAAGCTTTCCCAGGCCCTGCTGAAGTTAGCTACATCCTCTGCTCTGCTCAGCAAACACCAGCTCAGAAATCCCCTGGGGGCAGGGTCTCATGGTGTAGGGGCTTTGTTCCTAGGGCAGTGTTACAGAAAGTACCAAAGTACCTTCCTCCTCCATGCAGCCAGGGTGTCCTCCAAACCCTTGTATTCTAGCAATTACATGGTGCCGGGGCCTTTCTCTACTTCAGAAAAGCACAGCTTCCGTGTTTAATGCCAAGTAAAACAGCATTTGCGACCAAGCTCATAGATTGCTACATGCCTCTGTGTGTACGTATGTAATACTAATAATGTAGGAAACTAAACTTCTCCTATAACGTTCTCTGGTTCTGCAGCACTAGCTCCAGAGTGGGCTGTCACAGCCTTCCAGGCTGCAAGAGGGTTACCATGGTAACACGGTTCTGGAATGGAGGTTCTGGCTAAAGAGCACTTCTATAGAATCTATAGAAATGTACAGAGTATTTCATTTTCCCCTTTTCTTTTTCTTTCCCCCGCCACTAAACCTCTCATCCTTTCTAGCAATCACAAAGGTGAAATAGGCTGAGTTCCAGAGGCCAGAGTTTCACAACACTCCGTGCACTCTTGAGTGAGTGTGGATTTGGTTCTGGGCTCTATTTAATGTCCCTGTGCTTCCCTCCTCCTCCCTTTTGCTGCTGCTCCTATTATTCTTCCCCCTCCTTTGCCTCAGCCTCAGAATCATCCAGAACAACCCCCAAGTATGTCCTTTTCCATCCTACTTCTCTTGGGTGTCTTCCAGAAGCAGCCGCTCAGCTCTATCACAGCAAGGCCAGAAAAGCGCCAGATTCAAGGAGATGCCGTTGTTAGCATTCTCTCCCCTTCTCCACCCCAGACAGGAAGGCCGGATGCCTTGATGCATGGTTTACCAGAGGTTCTGCTCCAAAACCGGACAAAGACTCCAAGGAACAGGCTCTGCCCCGTTCACAGCAGGGCTGCTTTGCTGAAGTCCATTTGCTCCACTATGCACAACAGGCAGGAATGGCGCCAGAGCTGCAGGACACGGCATCAGGGCCCAGCACGCATCAGAGTAGGTGCAGAGCTCCAGGGTCAGATTTCGTGCTCAAGGGCCTCAGGATGCGTGTTTATTTGCTTGATGTGTAATTTAAATATAGACAATCCTCAGCTGATGATCAGTTTATGACTGTTTTTACTTTAGGATTGTGCAAAAACAATATGCATTAAGCAGAAATCATACTGTGTATTTTGAACCCTCATCTTCTCCCAGGTTAGTGACATAGTTGTCCTGCCATGCTGGGTCATGGCACTGAGCCATGAGGAGATACTAGTGGATACTCTAGTGTCCTAAGCTATATGTTTGGTGAGTTAGATGTATTAAAGGCATTTTCAACTCACAATATTTTCAACTTCCACTGGATTTATTTGGGTGTTACCCATCATAAGTCCAGGAACATCAACAGTCAAATGCTGAGCAGTAACCACGATAATTGCTTTAAATCATCCTCAGCTACACTAGTGTGTTTTTATTGCTGGTCAGTTTCACAGAAAACCCTAGGAAAGTCAAGCACAGAGGAGCCCCCTGATCAGGAGGACACTTGCCCACAATCTTGTCGCAAAGGGCTTTCTGCTGACCCCAGATGTCCCCAAGGGGTTTCCTTGATCTGGATTCACACAAAGCTAAAATGCCAAAGCAAAACCTCGTCAGAAGCTTACTCCGCAATCAAGCTGAACAACCCATCCCGAGGCTGCCTCCCAGGAGTTATTCGATTCTCCTAGCTTCTGGGTTCCTTTCTCCTGCCCTTAAATAAGCAAAAACTTTTGATGCAATATTCATGACTCCCAGACACAAGGAGAGCCCTCCATTGCAAGAAGGCGGCCCTCGCCTGGAATGAGTTTTCCCTCCCCCATCTCACTCTCACAGGCTGAGTCTCAGGTTTCCTAAGTCGGGTAGTGGCTTTAGCTTTCCTCCTAGCTGCTGGAAATGGAGGGGAGAAAGGCAGGCAGCATGTCCAGCAGCAGGAAAGAAGGCATCCAGGGGACTGAGCAGCACTCTGGGAGAGAGGGCTTCCAGCAGGCTGGCACTGACAGGGTGATGCTTCCTGGCACGCAGTCCTTGCCTCTACCAGGGTTGACTAGCAGGGGCCTTCCTCTTTTCTTCAGAACTGTGCATGGCCCAGCAAGTCCAAGCATCCCCTCACAGCGTCTCCCTGCCTGTGTGTGAGACAACTGTGCACCAAGGGTTGTAAATGGAGGCAGTGGATCAGTTGGCAGCACATCCATCCGCAGAGAAATCCGAAACGTGAATTTTAAATGCCACAGTTCAGGTTTAGTTTACTTTTGCTTAATCTGTTGTCACTGCTGCTTTCTTGCCACACATTCTATGTAAGGCGCCTGTAAGCTTTATAGGGATGATAAGGGATTTTAGATCTCGATGATCTTAGAGATGCTGCTGCCAGAACACCACACACCTTGCTCAGGATGAAGCGGAATGCTGGGTGCCTTAGGGAAGGACTGACGGAATTCGGCCCCGAAGAAGAATGCTGTGGCTCAAGTAAGTGACACACAAGTGGCCCATGTTCTCTAGATGCTGCAGAGAACTAGATGGGTGACACGAGAGCAACTTGAAGACAAGGAAAGACTATTTCAAAGAAGAAATGTGCTTCCATGGAATCAGACAGGTGGGAATTTTGGTTTCCAAAACAGCAAAAACTGTCCCTTGATGGCTGTGTGATGATAGCCAAGTTATCATCTCTAAATACGACATCTCTCTAAAAATATTTTGAAATAAGATAATGAGACTTACTTAGCCACTTCTATACTTTATGGAGTTTAGAGGAAAAGCTAAGTTGTGGAGCATTTTACTGCTTTTAGCACATAAGAAATTATTCATGAGAGTTCGTCCCTTCTCCACCTCAGCCATTTCCTTTCTTTCCTCTGACTCCTTAAGCCTCCGTGAGCTCTCGCATAACAATCCCATGATTGGCTGATCTAAAAGCCCTGAAATTAGAAGGGAAGACAGAGCGCGGGAGTGTGCATTCCCCATGTTCCTTTCAGTCGTCTGGGTATGGGGCGTCAGCTGATGAGGGAGATGGATTAGCTGAATCAAGGGCTGAAACGAGGGAGCACTGATCCCACTCTTACTGGTTGACCACACAAAGAAGTGTGGATGGGGTCAGTGCTAAAGCAAGAAAAGGAAGGGCCCACTGAGCACAACTCTGGCAGCTTTCTTTCCTGGCCAAGACAGAACACATCAACGCTGGAGAGGGGAGAGCTGTTGCTACCTGCAGCACTTCGGGGTTACGGGGTTAAAAAGAGATCGATAGGGACCCTACCGTTACCTGCCAAATCCCATTCTCTCCTGCCAAGCTGATGTTAAAATAAGCTGCGAAAAGAGTAGTGAGGGTAAAGCCCGAGTCATCATGGACTGGAAGAAAGTCCCCAGTGAGTTAATGTGGATGGCCAGAGACCCCCCCAGCAGATAGGGGACAGGACAGATGTGACAGAGCCACATCTTGCTTGTTCTTCAAGAGGCAGAGCACAGTGCCACCTGAAATGAAACCCAGAGAGTGGAACTGCCCTTGCATCCTGTCAGACTGGTGAGTCCTACTATCTGGGGACACTAGAGTTGAGCAGTGACAGCTTAGACAGACTTGATCGCAGCTGCAACGTGGTTGCAGGGCAGAGCCTCACCCCGTAAGGTCAGAGGTGCTAGATGCAGGAGTAACATGAGGAGCTCACACTCTCTCTGCCTCTCTCTCCCTGTTCCAGGGAGCTAGGCTTGGCATCCATGGCCACACACCCCTCCTAGAGGCCCAGCTACTCCTGCACACAGCCCAGGGTTTCTGCATCTGCCCCCCCACCCCTTGTTCTTACCTCACAATGGACGGTGTTCTGTCCAGACATTACCTAACTCGTCAGGCCACTGCCTTCCCGCAAGAGAGGTGACAGGAATCATCTTCTTTATTTCAAAGAACAAGAGGAAGAAATGCTTAGGATCTAAAAGGTCTTCTCAGCCGCTGCTTGCAATAAATTACGGAAATGGCTGCAAGAGAAGAGCCTTTGAGCCAGGGAGCTGGGATCGAAATGCCACTGCCCTGCCCCTTCTAGAGCCCCAGCCTTCTTCTCTCAGCACGCTGTGAAGAGCCAACCCCAGCTCCAAGGCCAGGTGCTTCACAACATTCTAGCGGATTCCTGGTGCAGCTGGCTCAGCCTGGGCTACTGTCACACTACACAGAAGCCACACACAACTGGACTTACCTAAGGGTCAGTCAGCAGTCAACAGTGAAGAAATGCATTACTCCATGAGGTTTCTGAGAGGGAGTTAGGAACCCAGTGTGTGTTGAGTGGAACACATGCATTATTAGTAGTCCCCAGTGAACCCTTATGGGATGGGATCAACTTAGCAGCCAGGGGGAAATGTAAAAGCTCTGTGCAAATTGGCACACAACTTGTTCATTAAAAAATAAAGGGGAAAGTTTCACCAAAGAATAATGCTTGGACCTGTCCCCCACCATGGAAATCAATACATAATAACTACCCAGAGCATTTTATGGTTTACTGAGCTCTTTAAAATATATTGGAATATCTGTCCCCCAGTGGAACTTCATGGAGGATGCAGGGTAGGTACTATTTTTCCTTTTTAAGAGATGAGACAGGTAACTGAGCCTCATGTAGTCCAAACTCAAGGCCCAAAGACGATGATCATAGATATGGAAAGGGCAAACTTCACATTCCTATTTGACTGTCTACCTTATTCCCAACCCTGGGGATCCCCACGTGGTACATAGACACTTCTTTCTTTGTGCTAGCACTTTAGAGTTCCCAAGAGATGTTTCCTGACATGCTGCAAATATTCGCCTCAAGCTCCATCTTCCCCATCCTATCTCCATGAACTGAATACATCTTGGCCAGTAATGCAGGGAGAAATTTGCATGTCCAAGTCTTTGAGGGACCTCAGGATTGACTTGTGAGCTAAGGCCAAGCAAGAAGCAGAATTCAGTGGCTGGAGAGGAAAAGGAATGAAGCCCCAGAATGACAAATCTCTTTCCAGCTTGCCTGGAAGGGGACATGCATATTGTGTAAAAGCTTTGATTTAAGGGCATTTAATTTTGCTCTCGCTGATGAAGAGCTTCTGAGGAAGCCTTTCGGGCACACATTTGATTATCCTAAGGTCTAGGGTGCTGTTTACCGCTGAGGGCTTGGCTCTTCCTTTCAAGTTCATGTTTCCTCTTTTTAAGAAACAGGAGGTGCTAGTTCAGCATCTCTTCCTTGCTGGGATGAAAACATGAGCTGCAAGCAGGTGGCCAGCATTTGGAATCCTGGATAGGCTCCTCAAGTCAAGTTGTGAGGCTACTACTACTTCATTTGCCCAAATGTTTTCTACATTTTCATCTCATTTCATCTTCACAGGATACATCTGGAAGCTAATGAGGCTGAGGCTTGTAGAAACTCAGTAACATGTCTGAGGCCAAAATATGGAAGTTACTCTCATTCTAAGACTTTTCACTTCCCCCTGATCCCAGTGAATGCCCTCCTTCAATATTCTCACCAGGAAAGAAAAGATGAAGACCCCTGATATCTGCTAAGGGCAAGAGTATGTGCTTTGGCTAAATCCTGTATCATCTTGTATTTTAGCTTGGAAACAACTTAGGATGGATTTCTCTCTCTCTGATGCAAATTGCCAGAAGCATTTTGCTAACAGCTAAGACAGAAGCCACTGCCCAGAGGAGCAAAGGAAGAAGACAAGGATGGCAAATTCTCTTGTTTTAAATCAGATAGGAGATGAAATTCACTTTATTATCAATTAGGAAGTCTTTAGGATTCACCAGCATGTTTTGATAGAGGAGGAGGAGTGGGAGTAAGTTAGCACTACTAAAAGGTGCAATAACTTTTATGACTCTCCGTGAAAATTAAGGACTGCTTTCATTATCCAAAAGCAATAAGGAAGCATTTTCAGTTGGAGCCACAGACAGCTGCCTGCTACACTGGGTCTGGCTGAGTGGCAGCCCACATGCTCCTCTCATATCCCACCTACCCCTCAGGCATTGCTGCTTAGCATCACCTGAGTGGTCTGGGACTGTGAGCATTCTGATATCTCAGTGCTGCCCTGGAGGGGGCTTCCCATCCAGTTAGAATGTTATCCTCGATGCACAAAGTAATCTGCCACTGATTTAAGACAACATGCAGCTGAGTATTTATGACAGAGACAACGAATATCAAATGACTTAAAGTAGCAAAAGGCCACATGGAATGAAGTGGTTAGAGAAGACTTTATGGAGAAATGGGAATTGGGCTAAGTCTTTCCGAGGACAGATTAGATAAACAGAGAGAAGGGAATCTAAGTATAGAGATTATTTCAGGCAAAGAACTACAGTTCAGAATGAATATGATGAAACTAATGCATTTTATATTTGTGTTTCAAATGACTAGGCGAAGAGTCAAGTGAAATGATTGCCCATTTAATTCCTCACTGGTTTGCAGAGGAGAATGAAATGCTAATAGACAGTATTGATGGCGGCAGCGTAGTCCTTAATGGGAACATTATCACACTCCAGGAAGGCAGCGTGCTTACCTGGATGTGGTGATGACGGCCACGTGTCCTTCTCAGCTGCCCACAACCCCCTCAGGAGCAAAGGCCTCTGAAAGTACCATGGGTATCAATGCCACAAAGAGGCATGGAAAATGCTCCGTGTTCACTCAGACCATGATTCAGTCATTGGAGAGGAAAACAGATATATTACAAGAAAGACATTCCTGTCTTTGTAACCTCAGTCTCAAAATATTAGGGCTAGTACCCTAACCACCCTTACTTTCCTCATAGTAGCTGATTTGATAGTCCATAAAATTTGTATCCATAAAATATGAACCCCCTAAATTATCCTCCAGCCAACTTGTATTTCCCATCAGCCTCAACTCTGAAGGTAGTATCCTTATGTGTGCTTACTACCTACTATAATAGGTAACGATGCCCCTTTACATCCCTGTTCATTTCTCCCTAACTCCATCCTTCAAGCTTCAGATGATACCTCTTATTTCTGTTATTCCAAGATGATTCTCACAAATTTATATTTATATATATATATATATATATATATAAATTATGGCCAGCTCAGCCTGCCCTGGGGGTGGGGCTGGCACAGCATATGGTGCCAGGGATCGAACCGCGGTCCCAGCGGTTGCTTAAGCTTGCCTAAGCAGGCACTTTAGACCACTGAGCCATCTCACTGGCCCCGTATATCCATTTTTCTTGACTCTCACTCAGTAAACTGAAGGATGTTTAACCTCCCCTTACATTGAAATATTCTTCCATCTAGTTGTTGATTTTTTTCTTAGCCTCCTTGGGTGCCTTTTTAGCCCAGTTTTACAGGCAGCATTGTTATTGTTTATCATCATCAGTTCCATCTTCATGATGGATATCATCTGATTTCCTCAACAAGCTATATCATTTAAATCTCCAGATCTCTTGGAATTTCCAGATTGGATGTAACACCACACTCCAGAGTCCGAGATAGGACTTTCTGAGTGGCTTTTACAGGGCTCAGATGATGCAACCCCAGAGAAGACAGGACATAATAAAGGTACAAAGGAAATCAGCAAAGGGGAAATGATTTCTCTTTCCTCCCTTCCAGAAACAGAGCGGTTGGTCCTGCCCAATGATTGACTATTCAGGAGAGCAAATGCAGGCACCAACTGACCTACTGAGTTTTCTTGCTTCTCACCCAAGCAGTGGCCATGGTAATTAGGCTCAAGCCCCTGCTCACAACCCTTTCTCTTTCTTCTAGTTGTCCCTTTGCAGTTGAAACCATGAGATTTAGTCCTTGTTTTAAGCTCTTCGGAACCTTAAGTAATCATTAAGAATATTGCCAAAACTGTGCTGAGGATGGAGTCAACTGGGGGCTCTGTGGCAGATACAGACAATAAGAGAAAGATAAATGCAATGTTCTTACAGGTTCAAAATATGTACAGAAAAAAATAAATGACATTTTCAAATTTACTTATGCTTTCTGCACAACAAAATACATAAACACATAAAGCATTCTGGTTGGTGAGCAAATATTCAAACACAAAAATCTTGTACAGGACAATCATACTCATCAAGCATATTTTTAAAAAATGAAGCTTTCATTAAAAAAAAAATACTTCAACTCTCATCTAAGCTTCTCTAGTAGCTCTGAAATTTATTTCCACTGGCTTAACATTACTGTATGTACCTGAGAGGCCTGAATGTCTATTGCCCACTAAAGAAATTTTGTTACAGCCACTATGCTCTATAAAAGTATTAAACGTTGAATTAAAAATTCTGATGCACAGTGATACTTGACCACTATAGCCACCACTTCTACAAGAACCCACAGTGAGCACTTTTTTTCTGAGAAGCATCTGTTTATTCTCTTTGACATTTAAACCAGTTCATCACTGCAAATTGTCTGCACTTCTTTCCATACTCAAGCCTTCTCCATAATCAAGGAGCTTTGACACAAATGATTAATCTTATCTAGCAGAGACTGAAGCCTAATATTCAAACTACTGTAAAACCCTTCTACTACCATCATGGTTTTTCAATAGTTCAATGGTCTGCTTTTTCTAAATGTGCCGCCTTTCTCCTGCAACAAAAAGGTGATCGATCTGAGGGTCCAGAGGGCCCTGCCACCTCCGTGGATGCCTCTGTCACTTTTACAGACAATCCAGTGACTTGGGCTTCTCCTGCAGGACCAAGTGACACATTTGGCCCACAGTTTTATAATTCCACTTTCAAGTTCTTTCAAGCCCGGTGAATGGATGGCATCCCATTTTGATGATTTATTTAAACACTTTGTCAGGTCAACAGGATCCTGTACGCATATGATTCCAAACATAAATGTTTGCTGTAGATGTAATTTTTCATGTCAACTTATGCACTAAGAGAAAATGACCTTTATTCCAGAGAGACACAATTTCTTTACAAATAGCAACTCTTGGTGCCCTGCCGAAAAGAAAAAAAGTCATGCTCTAATAAAGCAAAATAATAATATACACATAGGTTTCAATTGAAAAGCAGAAATGTTTGGGGGCATTCATTTTTTCTTAATTATAACCCTATGGGGGATTCAGGGTTATTCACATAATTTTGTTATTAGATGAAGTTGAGCAAATAATACATTTCTCAAATGGAGTCATAACTAGGAATCACTGCATTAAAAAAGGGAGCAAGAGTATCCATTTCTCTTTTTACATAAGCCTTTTTGGAGATTATTTCTTAGTTCCGTAGGCTATACTAACCCCAAATTTTCTCATTATGTGCTAGACAGAGTCTCTGCCTGGTAAGAAGCACAAAGTTCTATGGTAAGTTCAAAGATTGCAAACCACATTTAATGTCTGCTTAATCAAATTAACTTTCTGCAAGTCAAAACATTATTAGAGAGTTAAAATAGTTACCCTCAATTTTTCCACATATTGCTTTCAAAGGTCTAATAAGCTATTTTAGAAAAGGCCCACAAGCAAGCAAAATATCACTCTCCTTAGTTTGAAGAACAAACAATACCAATGCTGTTTCCGAAGTCCGTGCATGTCTGTTTGTATGTGTACGCACCAACTATGATAACCAACAAGTGACTCCCAAATTAAAATCTGAAGAACAGCTGTGAGAAAATAACTCTCCTCTTTCTTCTGTAATTTCAGCAGTGTGTTTGGGTATTTGAAAAGAATCTAAAAGAAGTTTTCGATGGGGGCACCTGAGGGAAAGAGAAGTTCAATTTTATAGAATGAATTGAAAAGAAACTGGAAAAGTGGGTCAGGCTATCAACCTGACCCAGGAAAATCTAGATGAGCCCCTGGTATTGGAATGCAGCACTCACTTATCTACTCTTGGAATATAATGGGAGGATTGCAATTTCTTCAGAAGCTTGAAAGAAGAATATGATAAACAGTCAAAAGAAAAATACATGAATCTAGGAATCTAAGAAAGAAACAGAATCAGGATCAATCATGCAAACGAGCTCCTACAACAAATGATGCCACCAACAGCTTGCTCAGCCTTTCAGCAGACTGAGTGTGCAGAAATAGGAGAAGATGCACCATTTTAAAAATGTGTCAAATTAACCTTATTGGAGAAATAAAATGTTATTAAATAAGCTACAGACGATGTCCAACATTCCCCAGTAAAGATCTGTAAAGAACAAGAGATCATAGAATAAGTTTGTGTGACTTTGAGGCAAGAAATTCTGATCCAAACTGTTGGGGATCAGATATGAATAGAAGAGCTCAATATATTTCAAACTCAGACTAAAAAAATCATTTTAAAGACTGGAAAACAGTTTAAGAAAGAATAACTTGTAAAAAGAAGACTTAAAAGCAGTTTTAGCAACACTAGGGGGTCCCACTGGACAAAGAAACCAGTTGTTGAAAGGATTCATGCAGCCACTGGATTTGGTTGCACCCAAATGTTCCTCTTAGTGAGAGTATGAATGTTTGTATCTAGTATATAAGTACCTAAGGTAAAAACTAACCAGAAAGAAAAAATGGGCGACAACTACCAACCTAACAGAGAGAGGGAAGGTGAGGGAATCACGTGCCAGCCCTGCCAATGCGGAACCCTAAAACTGTGCTAAACTGTTCTATATTCTCTTTCTGATGCATTCTACTTTTTATGTTAAAAGGAACCTCTTAGGTCAACACCATTATCTGAATTTTACAGAGGAAAAGACTCAGGTTGGCAAGATTAACTGATTTGTCTCAAGATCACAGAGTTCGTGAGTAGAGATCCCATTCTCCTATTTCCAATCCCATTCTAGCCAGTGTTACTCTGTAAACTTATCTAATTTTTCAAGTTTATTTAAATTTTCAAAACACTAAGACACTACCTGTCTCCATGGTGTTAACTTCTGCACACAAAGTGATATGCACCTGCTAATACTGATACCCTTAAAATTGTCCCTGTAGGTCTTCCTTCTGGACATAGGACCAAAAATTTATCATATGTCAACTCTGCATTTAGAAGCGTGGCATCACAGGCCACTAAATGCTGCCCTGTCATTTGCACTGAGATCGCTGAGCTGGAACAGGTTTTATGCACTGGCCAGAGTCAGCCTTGATAAAGGCCACGCCCTTTAGGTAATGTTTTAACACGGCAAGATGCAGCTCATTAGGGATCCTGGCTTGTTAAGGCCCATCACACACTGTCAAGGGTAATTAAATCAGGGATTAGTGTCACCTAGAGAGTTTGGTGCGAGCCTGGCCCACGCTAAGTGCTTGACACTGAGCAGTGAAAGCAGACAAGGTTACTGTTAGCTGGTGGCGTGGCGCGTTTCCTCTGAGGCCCGCAGCGGCTGGCCGTCAGCTCCTCCTTCAGCAAGGGAAAGCTTTCCTAAATGAAAATTTTCCTAAAATGTTTTTTCTTCCCTCTACTCTGAGCCCCAGTTTGTACTTACTGGAGTTTTTAATTAAAGTGCATGACATACTTCACTTTTGAAATTCAATCAAAATTATGATACCTCCCAGTCCATTCATGAGAAGCTGCTCAGATGGACAAGACAACGCCAGTCCCAGGGGTTCTTCGGGTTGTGCCCGCTTCCTCTCTGTCTTTGGTACAGCAAAATGTACCTCTGTTCTACTTCTTGTGGAAATAAAAATTGATACTACCTTTCTGGGAAGTCATTTCCAATATGTTCCAAGAACTTTAAAACTGCTCATGCTCTTTTGATTGAGTGTGTGGCTGTACTTCTGGAAAATTCATCCTAAGAAAATAATCAGAAATATAAAGAGAAAGTGGTAATACCAAAGATGTTCACTGCTGCATTATACATAATTGTAAATCATAAGGAAATCTCAATATCCTTAGGAGAAACTTTGACATTCGTATATAAGAATATCAGAAATCATTTTATTTAAAAAATAGAGTGACGCAGATTTTCTTTGGAAATTCTGATAAATTAAATTGTGTCACAAAATCTGTTAAAACCCCAAAAGTTGGGCCAGCCAGGTAGCTCAGCAGACTAAAGAGCCTGCTCAGGCAGAGCACAGTGCCTGGATTTGATCCCAGGCCTGTCATGCTGGCCCTGCCCCTGGGGCAAGCTCAGATGGTGATTGAGACTGGGTGTGGTGGCATGCCTCTGTAATCCCAATGTTTAGGATGCTAAAAACAGGAGAATCGTTGAGTCAGATCTAACCCTGTAGACCCTGTACTAAATGCATAAAAAAAAAAAAAAAAGTTAATAGTGAATTGTCTGCGCTTACATTTGACTTTTCCAGTCTGTAAATTTCAACTTTTTAAAGATGCTCTAAAATTTTGTTTTAAGAATAAAAAACGAAAAACAGAGCAACAAAAAACAATGAAAATGATACAAAATTTCAAATCAAGAAAAGAGAATTAACAATGGTTGATCTATCACATATTGTTTTGGTCAAATTTGTTGTTCAGATTACTAGATATAGGCATGCAACGTTGATCAAATAGCTAAACTCAGGCCAGAGATATAGCTCAGTGGCATAAAAGCCTGTTTGGTAAGTGTAAGGTCTCAAGTTTGATCCCTGGTACAGCAAAAATGTAAAAAATCAATAAAATAATCATAATGAAAACTTTGTGATATAAAGATGTTTTTGAATCTTTAAATGAAAAACCAAGATTTTAAATCCCATGTGCCATAATGTTTCAAACAGGTTAAAAACTGTGCTTCAGTACTAAGGAATGGATTTTAAGATGTGGTTTTTACACACAATGGATACTGCTGTGCTATAAAGAAAGATAAACTTGAGGCACTTGTAAGAAAAGAGACACACCTTGAGACTACAGTGTTGAAGGAAATAAATCAGATGCACAAGCTTAAATCTCTCATGGTTGCTCTTGTATGAGAAATCCAAAGAATAAATAAAGTACAAAAGAAAAGACAGAGTATAGGAAGTAGGGAGGCAGGTCTTTCTAGAAAGGGAAAGGAGAGAAGGGAAATGGGATGAAAAACTAAAATGAAGATGTATTATACCCATCCACCAATCCCTCACGAGGAAGATAAACCTCGTTTTCTTACTCTTCTCTCATTGCTGGGACAAATACCCAACACTCAAAATTAGCAAAGGAAAGGGGTTTTAGCTCTCAATTACTGGAGGTTTCAGTCCATATTCAGCTGGCTCCAAGGCAGAGAGGCACATGGTAGAAAACAACCTTTCAAGGTGGTAGCAGAGAACAAGAAGAGAGGGATGAGTAGCAGCAGCTCAAGCAGCTAACCTCTCTTCCTTGCTTGCATTCAAATGCAAATCACCTGCCCCAGGGGAGGTGCAGCACCCATTCCCACAATAATCAATTACAAATTCCAGAAGCCTCCCCATGACTGCATGAGGCTTTAGGGAGACACCTACACACAAACAGTAACACTCATGTACTACAAAGATGTACAAGTCAAAATAAATAAATCTAGGTTTTTCAAAAAGAACAAAGTAAAACAAGTGGTATCTCAGTATGAACTTAATTTTTTCTGCAATTTTGGAAAAGATGGCCAGGTGTATATTTGTGCAGGAAACACAGTCAGGTTGTGTTTGTTGCCCAATGTAGAGTTTGCAAGCAAAATAATTTTATTTTCAAACACTTTTGTTTCTGAACCAAACTTTAGAAATAAAAGCATTCATTCACGAACCCAGGTACCAATGTACACTCACGAGTCAGTAGAGTTGCTAAGGTATTTCTGTTTGCTAAGGCTAAGTGATTTTTTTTTCTTTTATTTTTACCTATCCTTTCTGAAATAAGCATTGTAGATATGTATTATCTAATTTTTTAAGTAGGTAGGAAAGTATTGAATTTCTAAAACCATGTAATTAAATAATGACAAATAATCTAATCAACTCCTTTTTTGTCAGTAAGAGATGTGATTTTTACATTGGCTAAGAAGACTTCTTCTGTCTTTCAAGCTCTGGACTACTATCTTCTATTCAATCCTAATAATCATCAACTAAAGCAGAATAAGAAGCTAATGAAATCGTCAGAAAGAAATGATAACAATCTGCGTCCCTCATGCTGCAGCTTCATTGGGGTAACTTTATAATTCCCAGGTTGCATCCTTGCCTGCTTCCTCCCAACCTCAACATCTCCTAAGCTCACTCATCAGGCCAGAAATGCAATAAATCAGTATGAGGGGTCTCACTTCTGCATTAAGATATCATGTTAGCAGAACGTCCAAAGTGGTAGTCTGAAAGCAACAGCTCAGAGTCTTGCCACGGCAGGAGCACATGCTCAGGAACTGCTGGGTACTCACTGCCACCTGACTTCAAAGGCCCTGATGGGAAAATAGCTAATATAATCTTCTTTGCAAGACACCTAGCATCACCCCTTGGTCTCTATCCTATCACAGGCATAAGCAAACTGTTTAATGGCTGGAAGGGGTAAATGGCTATGAGGACAGCAATGTGTTCATTGAAGACTTGGAATCACATGTTTTTGCTCATGCAGATCCAGAGCAGAATTATAGGTGTTGAAGGATCCCTGTACTGTGAGAAGTGGGTAAAAAGAAGACAGAGAGATTTCACTATTGTATTCTCTCTCTCTGAGTGACCTAGTTTGGGTTGTATGCTCTAGGAAAAGAGCCCTTCTCAGATAGCTCATACAATACAATGGATTGCAAAATACTTTCTTTTCTTTTTTTTATTGCAAAGCATTTACTTTCTTATTTTATTTTATTTTATTTTATTTTATTTTATTTTATTTTGAAGAGCAAAAACAAATACCAGAAACAGGGTAACATATAACACTGCATACGTTACAGATTTTTGAAACAAGAAGAGCAAATAAGCAACTACATCAAGGACAGCAATGTGTAAATACAAAAAACATGATCTCATCTTGGTCTTCTAAATGTGTACCATTTCTAATGTCTTATCAATTATTGTTGCACTCTCTTTAAAATAATTTTAAAAAGACAAAAAATTAAAGTTTAGTGAAAGCATGTGTTAATATTCAATTATTCGTCCAATCTTGTATAACTATATCTATCAATCTGAGCAACAGATTTGATGATAAAAATAGGCAATATGACAACCACTGTTAATTTGCAAAATACTTTAAAGATAGTTCTTTCAGTAGTTCTAATGCCCCAGTGTCATAACCATACATTAGATAGATCCCACCCTGCAACATCTTGTTTTGATTGTGCATAGCACTTGAGTTGTCCAATTAAGGTTTCTGCAACGACACCTCTAAGCAGTGACCTAACACACAGACTAACAAGAACAATTAAGCAACAATTATTTGTGCATACCTTACTATAGCTAAAATTCCCAGTGGTCAAAGGAAAACTCAGAGCAGGTGAGTGAATAGCTGCATAGCAATCACCCACAAATGGAATCAAAATAAGCACTTCTCGCAGTATTCTGTCACCTCAAAAATCTTTGGATTGCTTTCAAGAGACACACATAATTTTGTTTTATGCAACAAGATACACAGTAGAGAATCTCTATGAAAGGTAAGCACAGATGCACCCTGATGTCAAATACCTTCTATTTCTTTCCCTTGACGATGGAGCTCAATGTTCAAAGCATAATGGTGGGACAGAAATAAGGCAGCATCTTCTTGTTAATAATAATTGCACAGGGAATGTCATCAGAAGAAAGACAAAAACTATGCTTTTGCCCACAGTCTGACTAACGTAGAGATTTTCCATCTAAATCTCTATCACCAATTCAAAGATCATGCATTTCTACTTACCTACAACATGATGGAGCAGGGCATTCATGGATGAGTTTGGAGGTTATCATTGCAAAGACCAAGGATTTTCTTTGTTTTTGAAGTAGGAAAATGAAATGCACAAGTATGTACAAGTTATTACAGAAGGCATGCTTAAGAAAGCTATTGAGGGGCTGGAGAGGTAGCTCAGAGGCATAAACACCTATTCAGCAAGCATAAGGACCTGAGCTCCATTCCTGCCCCCACATGCCATGTGATCTCAACCCTCGATCTCAGGGTGCACCACCTGGGCCCAGGGTATTGGCGACCACTGAACAGTCCCACAACTGGGTGTGGTGGCACACATCTGTAATCCTAGCCCTTGGGAGGTTGAGCCAGGAGGATCTCTGCAGCTTTGAAACCATCTTGGGGGCTACAAAAGTGAGCACAAGGCCATCCTGAACTGCATAGTGAGACCCAATCTCAAAAGAAAAGGGAGCTGTATGATGCCAGATGGAGAGAGAGAGAGAGAGAGAGAGAGAGAGAGAGAGAGAGAGAGAGCGCTCAGGCAAGCTACATGAGGGTAAGGAAGGAGACTCATTTGCCTTGGGTAATACATTCATTCTTATGTTGATCTATTCACCTAGCTTACCCTGAGCACCTACTGTGTATGATGCAAGAGACAAAATATTCTGTTCTGAGCATTGTATAGACTTCATAGCAGTCATCTTGAGGACGTGCACTGAAACATTTATTTATTTTACACAGCAGTAGTAGAAACAAGGGCACAGATCTCTAGACCCACAAATCCCAGTGTGAAGAGCTAACACCTGCAAAGTTCATCATTCCGTGTATGCGGCTGGCCTCTATGCTTTCAAGAAGCACTGAGATCCCAGATTAGTGGTGGATTGCAAACATAAGAATGTCATTTCATCAACACTAAGTGAGTTACATTTTCATTCTAGTGAGTGCTTTCTTGTTTCAGGAACATAAGCCCAGGAAAGTAGTTGCACCTAACTGGCCTCCATGACTCATTATCCACTTCTGCTCCATCACAGGGTTCTAATCAGCTCTAACAGTCCTGACCTTGTTAGGGAGCATAGGTTCCCCACTCCTGGAACTCTGCTAATAGACTGCTGGAAGCAACCTCACCGGAGTGGAGAATCACAAGGAGTCTGATTTCGCCACCAAACACAGAAGCAAACTTGTGCAAATGCTAAACTATTACAACTCAGTCTCACTGTTATCCAAAGGAGAGTGATATGAGGTATCTTCTTTATACTCTCCAAGGATGCAAAGGAGATTTATTGTCTCCTGTCTGCACAAATCCTCAAAGAAAACTCCAGTGAAAAACAATGGTTCTTTATTGCTTAAAATATTGATTTCTCTCCCTCCCCTCCCCCAGTTTTAAAAATAACCTCACTGGCTTCTTCTATAGAATGCAAAGAAGAAGGAATAAGGAGGCATATAGTAGAGAAAGAAAACTTTAACAATAAAAAATATCCTGTGAGAAAAGATACTTTCAAACAAATTTTGAGAAATGCCCAGCAGTTCTCAGAGGGGTGAGAAAAGTCAACCGTGTTGGTTAATTTTAGCGATGACCTAATGAGCAACATGATATTAGGAAGACCTGATGGCAAATGAGCAGGGAACATCTCTGTAAATGAAGGGCTGGACGTCTCTCCCTTCTCCCAGGCCCTGGTCCCCTTCAATGCAATGCTCCCAGAGGTGCTGTCCCTAGGATTCTGAGTCTGTGGCACACACAGAGGCAGGTGAATGTGCCCAGTGCCAGGTGGCATTGTTCCTGCTTCCTTGCCTGTTTCTCAGACACCAGCGATGCCAGTTCCCATTAAGCTCTATGCGTGCATCTCATTACATCAACTGTGGCCCTGAGCTGGTTCAAGCAGCAGCACGACCCATTTGTGACCAAGATTAGAGCTCACCTCAAAGAGGTGAACCCATGAAACAAAGATGGCACCTGCCTATTCTGCCAGCACCCGACCACCAGTCCCTAGCAAGTCTCTGTCCACCCAGCCCTGCTTTCTTAATTCCCCAAATCTATTCCGTAGAATTAGAAGGCACCAGAAAACACATGCTAAGTAGTGGTGGCATGGCACCTAAATGACAGAGGCATAGAAGAAATGACTGCACAAGCCCTGACAGAATTCACAGAACCAACAGCCTACATGCTTTTAAAAAGTAAAAGACCAGGCCCATGACACTCCATGATTTACCATTTACCCGCCATGAGCTAGGGATATTGGAAGCCGGGGAGGCATCCAGGCCCAGGCTGGAGTCTGCCCCTATACTTTACCCTTGCCCTTGAGTTTCCAGACCTCTGTTTTATCATTTCTGAAATACAGACACAGGCTAAATAACCTTGAATATATTTTCCAAGTGAAGCATTTGAAAACTGCCACTCAAGATGTGTCTGTGGCCCAAAAGTTCAGGGTTCATCTGCAGCTTGTTAGAAATGTGACTTGCTGGTCCCCTCCCTACAAGCATCTATAGAGACTTCATTTTCTTCCATGGTCTCCCTGGATGGTCCATCTGCCCATCAAAGATGTACACATATTTTTCTAGAAGACTCTGTCATAGGTTTATAGAGAATCCCTAGCTCTAACTTAAAAATCATAAAATAAAGCAAAATAAGAATTTGGCCAGAGGTCTTCCTGTCCTGAGGAAACATCACCCACACCATGAAGAGAGCCTGACACAATTCAAATATGCCCTGAAATGAAACTGCATCTTTCAAAGCATCACATCTCACTCAGCTTTGCTCAAAGCAAACACCAAGGGTTCACAAGTCACTGCTGTGGCCCATGGTGGCTCCCCCTTCAGAGCACCCTCTTTGGAACAGAACTCAACAAGACAATCTTAAGGTCTTTGGTCTAACTACAGTGTATTATCTCATTAGAATAATTCTTAGGGATTTGAAAGTAATAGAGCAAACATGATGATCGTAGTGTTGTTGGACAGAGCTCCCTATCCAGCTCCCAGGAAGTGCCTGGGAAACATCAGCATGACTAGCTTCTGCCACTGGGCCACACTTGCTTGGTGAATCTACTCTGTGTTGGTTAGTCAAACAGTAATAAATCATGCCTTCTCTTTCTTACTGAATGACTCTGCTGCATGTTATGGACATGCGAATGGTGCTGTTTGGTTTTTTTATTTTGGAGGAATGAAAAGTGTTTGTGCTGGCATTTCTCAACCTTGGCATTATGGCCACTTTGAACCTGATCATCCTTTGTTCAGTGGACTGCCTGATATATTGTAGGGTATTTGCTTAGCCTGTTCCTGGCCTCTACATAGTAAATCCTTTTTACGCCAAATGTTTGCAACCACAGTTAAATATTCCTTGGTTAGAAAAAAAAAAAAAAAAAAAAAAGAATTTTGGGCCAGTGAGATGGTTCAGCAGTCTAAAGCACCTGCTTAGGAAAGCTTAGGCAACCACAGGTACTGCAGGTCAAACACCAGCACAACATGCAATGCCAGCCCCACCACCAGGACATGCTGAGCTGGCCATAAAAAAATAAAAAAATAAAAAATAAATGAAGTATGTGGTGGATTCACAATGCAATTGTGACATTAAGGGTGCATGGTTACAAAATCAGTTCACAAACTGGCTTGACCCCACCCTAATTCTTGATACAATAGAAGGGATAGAAAGAGGTCTTATTCCCTGCTTGCTTGTTTTCCTGTCTTCTTCTTACCATGAAGTCTATTCTACGAGGCGCTCTCTGCCAAGCCACCCTGCTTTGGAGCCAGCTGATGTCAGACTGAATCCCCTATCACCTATGAACTACATTAATCTTTTCCCCTTTAACTCTGGGTGTCAGATATTTTGTCCCAGCAATGAGAAAAAAGTGACTAAGACAGAGAAATCACTCTGGCTGAGAACTACTGAGTTAGAAAACACTAGTACAGACAAGGGAAGAACTATAAACTAGTCCATGAGGACGTGATTTAAAGAGTCACCACTCAAATGTTGAATAATTAGAATAGTGTGCGAGATAAACAAAGAAGCATTCACAGCATATGTGAGCTGAGGGGATGGTGAAAACAGAGGAAGATTTAAGAGAGAAGAAGGGCAAGAGGCTACCTCCAGTTCGGCAAACATCTCTTAGTGAAGAGCACAGTCCTTGTCACAAGGATTTTTCATCTGTAGACATTTTTAACATTAATAGAAAAGTTCAAGGATTATCGGACTAGATGGGTTATTACAGTATGAAAATGTTACTTTAAAGTATCAATTTCCAGAGGCAAGTATACTGCGAAAATTCATAAAATTGACAGGTGCAATGGGAATTGATTCCCTTCCTTCAATGCCATCATTATACACATAACTCAGAGAGGTAAATGCACTTGTCCAAGGTCACAGTTATTTAGAGGCAGAGCTGGGACACAAACCTAAAAGATCTATCAAGGATTAGGCTGAAGCTTACTTCTATTTAGATGCATGGTACTAAGACCTAGGCCTGGAAAACACTGAGAACCAATGATAACATTGTGGTCAGAATGAGCCTTGGTCTCCTTCCTCTTAGCCTAATGCTCTTTCTGATATGCCTCTGGGTGTATTGTGATTTATGGTGACTTTTGTAGAATGCAAAATCTATAAATGAAATGCTCACTAAAATAGCATCAAGTGTATCGGAAAACGTAAAGCACGCATCTACGTGTCTTAGAATAGAAAATGATGAGGCTAGGATTTGGAATGGAGTTAAAATACCAGCACTCGAATAAGAAAGAAAGGGCCTTTCAGGTTACCAGAGGCAAGGATAGGGCCTCTTCAGAGGCTGGACATGATACCATATAGGGTAGGGCACTCACTTTTCTACCCCAACCCTGCTAGCCACCAAAACAAGCCCCAGAACTAGGGCCTAGATGAGCTCTTCCCAGGGGAGAAGGGTGCTCAGGCCTCAAGAAAGAAAAAGAAAATATGTTTGCTGAGCTAATACATTCTATCACTTTAAAAAGTTTAAATTTGTTTTATGTTCTAAGTCCACTTGAGAGCTGGCAGATTGGGACGGTAGAATTTCTGTACTATAAAATTTCTCTGCTTACTGATGCTGATCTCCCTCCTCTGGGGGCAAATCTTACTCTGGCATAGAATAAAAAGCTTAAAATATAACTGCTGGCCTGAGTAATATATGGCTGAAACTCATTCATAGGCAACCACGATCAGTTAATCAAACATCATTAATGGAATGGGGTCCTTCAGTCTCGGTGGTAGGGATGGAGGAGATGTCACTGAGGAATCTCTGGTTGCTGAGAGGAAGGAAAAGGAAAAGCACAAAAAGAAGAGGCTGCGTGATTCAGACATATTTAGAACACTTGGTCATTTTGCTGAGCCAACAGGGCTCCACCTTCAACTGGATTGGGACAAATAGCCGTGTCCTGAGGTGGTTTTGTCATGTTAATGTGCCCAGACAGCTCTGCTCCTGAAGATTTAGAGGAAGTTTTTGTCAGTATGTTTGCAGCAAGCTAAGCTCCCTTAGAAAGCTTTCATTAATCAGGGCAGTGCTGAGCAGAAACAGGAAGGGCACTTGGGAACTACCTGAGAGGAAGCAGAGAACAGAGTGGAGTTTGGGAGGAGACCAAAAGAGTCACAAGAAGAAGCAACTTCCTGGAGCCAAGCACCTCGCAAGCTTCCCTGCAAAAATTCCCTCCTGCACTCTTGCATGAAAAGCACTGTCTCTCCTATGCCCATGAAGCAAACCCACATTCAAAGGCTTGAATAAAACGTGGCTGTGGTCATTTCAAGTAAGCGGTGAATTCTCAGACACCAATCCCATATTTTTTTTCCACTCCACTATGCAGAAAAGTGGGGTGGGGTGGGGAGAGCAGCTCACTGAAAAGCTCCTCTCAGTGTAAGTCAACAGCAGAATTTGGGATTTAGTGAATCTCAGCAGAAGAGAACTGATTTATTTATTCTGTAACTATTCATTTAGTTTCTGCTGTGAACACAGCATTTTTCTGGTCTTTTACAAGGACAAAGATTCTTTAAGCAATGACACCTCCTATAGATGTGTTTACCATACAACTGGGAGGAAAGATGAACATAGAATGAATAGATAAGTAACATAAAGCCATACAAGTTAGGTCACAGGAACTACAGGGCTTTAGAGATGAGCAATGTCCATGTGAGATAGGGCAATTCTGCGAGGCCTTTGTCAAAGAGAGGGACTCATCCTGGTCTTCGCAGAATAGCTGGCATTTCAGGAAGCAAAAGGAAAGACATGGTAAGAACCAGAGTGGGATCAGGGCAGCTCACAGCTGGACCCAAAGAGGACACACGGAGTGCAGTGGTGAGGGCTGCCCTGATACCAGAGACAGTGTGGAAAGGACCAAGACCTTCGAAAGGGAAGAAGTCAATGTGAAATCAAGGAAAATCCTTGGGTTCTTTGAGGGTTTATCTGCCATAATGATTACTCTTGTTTTATAAGTCAAAGACTTGAAAAGGAGCAAAGTCCAGCAGCCTAGTGCATGGAAAGCAGCAAAAATATTTGCAAAGCCCCACCCCTCACTCCCATCCCTTCATCCTTCTTGCTTCTCTTTTAAGGATCTCACCAAGGAAACATTCCCAAAGGACCAGTCACAGATCTTCTCATCCCACCTAAACGTCGAATGCGCCTTCACTGTTTTCTCCATTAGGGTACTTTTATTACCTACAAAACAAATCACCTGGAGAAAGTTTTCCTACTGACAGCTGTAAGATGTTTGCACTTGGCATAAAAGAAAGCAACATTTTGGTAAATAATCCAAATGTCTCTAACAACTATAAGAGTGAGAAAATCACCATTTGGTACTCAAAGATGTGTTCAATTGGTCCTATCCAGGAAGAGCCTAGAAATCTGAGCATATGGCTGCAAAGCCAGATATGTGAATGAATTTAGAGTATGTACTGGCATGAATGAATGAACAGATGGATAAAAGAGTGAATGAGTGAGTGAGTGAATGAGTGAATGAATGAATGAATGAATGAATGAATTCCATCATCATGGTGAGGCCACAGGAAGACAAATGCACCCTATTTTTAAAAAGAGAAAGTTACAAGAGCTGAAAATGATTCTACCAGGAAACCACAATGGCTGAGCAGATATTAAATCTTTCTAGGACCTTTCCTCTTATGGTATGTACAGGATCCAATAGTTCTGGGTCATATGAACATTACCTGCCCCATGAAAGTGTCACCTTCACTTATCCCTGAGCCTCCTAGTGCAGAGTGGACACCATGTAAGTATTTATGGACAGTTAAAGAAATGAAGAAATCTTCCAAGCACAATGTGACCCGATTAACCACTTCATGGGAAATAAGGCTAAATTCTGACAGCTCACAGATAAAGACAATCTTGAGAAACAAAAAAGACTGAGCATACTCTTTTATTTTTACTTACTTATTTATTTATTTGCAGAACTGGGGATTGAACTCAGGCCCTTATGCTTGCCAGGCAAGCACTTTTTCTACTGAGCTATCTCCCCAGCCCCAAGTATACTCTTTTAAGTAACACAGTGTAAGTGTTTCTCCTTCAGTTCATTGTGAACTCACTAGTATCTATGTGTGGTTAGCTGGCTTTAATTTGCTATCTATTCCTAATGCATCTTCTCATCCCAGCCAGATTTGCTCTCCCCATTGAGCAAACAGTAAAAGCACAGAGATGTGGCGGTGTGTCCAAGGGGCATGTGAAGATGAAAACTGTTCCTCTGTGGAAGATCTCTGGAACCCCACAGTGCTCTGGTTAAAGGCACAGGATCAGGGTTAGGGAGACTGAAGGATGAATTCTACCTGTTCACTTTTCTAGCTGGTTAGTCATGGAGAAACGACTCGCCTTACAAAACCTTAGTTTCCACACTGCTATGATAATATTCATCTTCTTGAATTGTGGCGGTGACTAATGGAGAGACAGCACTTTTACAGGACCTGGCATGCAGTGTGTGTGTATTTGGGAGGGAGGGCTTGTGGGACCTCCTTTCCTCTGCATTTATGCTTTCAAACATCACCTCTCCTTCTCTCTCTCTCTCTGTCTGTCTCTCTCTCTCTCTCTCTCAGAAGGAGGAGAATCTGATCCAAAGGATGAATATGAGGGAAAGAAATGATCTATCACGGTATACGCCTTTTCACTCTCCCTTCCTGATGTTGTTGTCTGCGGGTCTCAAAAAATGCTTTTGTGTTCTGCCTTCTAAGGTAGATGAGGGCATAGCATGGCCAGCTCTGTTTCCAAGGAGGTCAGACAGTTAAGCAGGTAAGTTTTATTTAAAAGAATGTTAAGCAGGACTTTAAATGATAACTAACCTTATTTGCTGGCATAGTTTTACCAATAATAAAGATGATATTTTCATTTCCACTTCCCTGGCTCTTGTCTCTGTCTCTTTATTTGTTCTAAAGTTGGGTAAAGAAGATTAACATTCCTTGCATCCACTTGATCCTAACAATAAGTATCTTGTAATTGACACACTGGTACAAAACAGAAGCATACTTATAGCCTACAATTCCTCGTGATTATATGAAATTGCTACACTGACTAGTTAGTACTATTGTCAGTGGTTAGGAGGACTTTACAGTACCCATGAAGTGTAGTACCTCCCACCTGCCATGTTAGCATCAGTGAATGTGCCTCACACACCCTAGGACAGCCATTAGTTTTTACCAGAATTACAACCACCACTGGGAATTATGTGGATCATTATACCATGAACCCCAGCTATAATGGCTATGTAGGCATCCTCTGACAATGGCTCCCTCTAGTCAAATTTATTCTGTGCTTATTATAATTTGAGGCAATAAAATAATAATTACAATAGCCAGAAAATTTACAAATTCCAGGCAAGGTACTCAGCATGTAGTTCAGTGGCTGAATTGTTATTACGTTCTTTAAAATTATGTCTGTAGTACCAATAGTTGTTAAATGATTTGCAAACCAGGAAAAAAAAAAGATTAAAAGGAATAATACACAAATAAAAGACAATGCAGAAATAGAGACTCACTTAACTACAGTTTATGTTTTTGACATTTAGAATTCTGATTATAGTCTTCTATCCATGTCCACAAGAGACTTGTTCCAGGACCTCCGACAGAGACGAAAATGTGCAGTTGTTTTTGTTTTTTATATAAAATGGCACAGTAGTTGCATATAACCTGTGCATAGCCTCCCATACTCCTTTAATCATTCTGGGTTGCTTATGATATCCAATACTGTATAACTACTAGGGAAATAATTATATTGTTTGGGGAATAATGAAGAGGAAAAAAAATCTGTAAATGTTTAGTACAGGCACAATTTTGTTGTTAATATCTTCAGTCTGTGATTGGCTGACTACAAATGTGAAACCATCAGATTCAAAGGGCCAAAGGACTTTCTCTTGTTATTCCAGAGCACTCAGGGCCCTGCAAAAAAGTACTTCAGAACAGCAGACTATGGGGAATCACCTGGAAAGCCAGACAAATATGAACAAGAAACATAAAAATTGTACAGTAACAGCCACCGGTCATACAGTCCATACGGTCCTTTATGCATCACTCTCATTCTGTGCATTTAAAATATCATGTAAAGCCCAGTGTGGTGGCACATGTCTGTTACGCCAGAGCTTGGGAGGCTGAGGTGGGAAGTTGTTGGGAGTCCAAGACCACCTTGTGCTACAAAGCGAGCTCAAAGTCAGCCTGAGTTACATGGTGAGACCCTGTCTCAAAAAAGCCAACAATGATAATTGTAATCATCATAATAAATCTCATATAAAATATGAAATAAGGAAAAGCCAGAGGATCTGAATGTCAGTAGTACTGTCTACTTTTACAGTAAAAAACTGTAGTTAAGATAAAAGTCCCAAAACTTGCCTTTTATCCCAAAGCACTCCTTCTACCTGAAAGACATTGTTTACTGTAGCAGGTTCTGATATGGGCAGCGAAACTAGGAGGACCTGCCCTGAAGGCCTGACTTCACCAAACTTACGCTCCCTCACAAGAGAATGTGGAGTCAGGAATTATGAGCCAGAGGAAAGGAAGGAGGGGATTATAAAATGGCTGCCTTTCAAGAGTCACAAATTATTTAAAGTGATTTTGAATCCTGAGGGAAGAAGAAACTCCGAACTTCAGAAGAGAGATGCAGTCAGCAAATCTCCTTCCAGTTCTGCACCGCGTCCTTCTTGCTCTCTCACAGCCCTCGTGGCTACTGAAACCCCTCACGCAGCTCCCCTGCTCCAAAGTTCTTAGTAATCATCTCTGCCCAGAACCTAGGCGGACGTAAAACTGCCAGGCAGCCCCGTGATTTACATGATGACCTGGAGATGGGAGCAGGTTTTGCATTTATATTGGGGGAAATCCATTAACCGGGTAATTTACATTTCCCTCCCAAATCTCCCTCTAGCATGAACATTTCCAAGTTGTTGTCATTGTCCAGTCTTCGGAAGAACATTAACTTCCATCACCGCCACAGTAATCATCAATCTACAGGGTAATGTGAGAATTATGGGAAAGTCACATTTGCTGTGGCACTGTGCAGGGACATTATTCTAGGTTTGGCTATCATCAGCCAACTCTATGGAGAATGCAAATCACTCAAAAGTGGCACCCAGCAGCCTTGCAGAGCCCTTCCTGGGAAGCTGTCCTTCTGGGAGAGCTGACCAAGGTACTGAGGGAACAAGAGCTAAATTTTTACAATTTCGGAGTCATGAATTTACTTTGACAGAGCTTACTATATGTCAGTCATTCAAGTGATGCCATCATAATTTGACTGTGCCATATGCATGCCTGATATTTTAGTCACTTTCATGTTTTTAACCAAAATATACTTTAAACCAACTTTCTCTTAAGCTGAATCTTAGTGAAAGAATCAATTAAATCGTAGATTTTATACTTACTATTTTTTCTAGTACACACTTTCTAATATGTTTTCTTTATTTATTTTGTATTTTTTAAGGGTAGGGTCAGAGTCTCACTGCTAGATTAGACTCATAGTGATCCTCCTGTTTCCAGCCTCCCAAGAGCTGGGATTACAGGTGTGCACCACCATGCCCAGTCTCAATTGCCATCTCAGCACACTGTGGGGGTGGGGCCAGCACGGCAGGCCTGGGGATGGAACCCTCAGCCCCTGTGCTTGTCTGTGGGTGTTTTAATCTGCCAAGCTATTTGGCCAGCCCTCTAATATGTTTAAATGGTGTATTTTAAAAATAATATCACATTATCTAAAAATCTTCTCATGCCCATGACAATTTCTTAGTTTTGATCACTGTAGTATAATTCAATGTGTATAGGTGGTCACAACATTGTTTTTGCAACTTTTTTTTTTTTTATCAGACTAACATTTCCAAGTTATGAGTTGCCATTTATTGGACGATGCTGTAGTGAACCATTCTGAAAAGTAAGGAAAATGTCATTTCTCTGACTTTATACTTAGCTAAAACTTTATCAAATCACTAGGGAAATGAATGTCATGAAAAATTCTTGGGGTTTGGGAGATAGCTCAGCAGCCTAAGTGCCTGCCTGGCAAGCACAAGGAGTCAGGTACCATCCCCCAATAGTATATGCAGTGTTGGCTCCAGAATGCTGGACTCACTGTGCTGGCCACTGAAACCAGGTGTAGTTGCACATGCCTATAATCCCAGCACTGGGGAGGCTGAGACAGGAGGATCACTATTAATCTGAGTACATAGTAAGACCATGCACTAAATAACTAGCAAAAGATTTTTTTTTTTAAAATGTAAAACAAATTCTGGAGCATGATCTCTGTGCTGGATTACTAGATTCAACAGAGACTATCCCCGAGGTCAAAGTAGAACCAGGCCTGAGAGTAACTGGGAATGGAGCTCAATCCTTGAAGTTTCTGTAAACAGGCTTAACATCCTGGATACCAGCCCCAGTGATTTACAGGCGGCCTGGTCTAAGCTGTGGGTACCAACCATGCACACATTTGGGAAGCTTCTCAGTGACCTTCCTACATGTGGAGAATCCAGGAAGGTCCAACACGGTTGCAGCCCCAGTAGGCATCCCAGTATGCTAAAAGCAGATTCTAGATGAGCTGAGATGAGATGCTTACTTCTTGCCCTTAGGGTGAGTAGTGGGAGACAGAATGCATTACTTCCACCCATTATGTTCTTTCATCTAAAGTGTGAGAGACACTGACCTAGGGATTGTCAAGGGTCTTTAAATCTCCTAGTACCTGATCCCCAGGATTACTTAGCTCTGGACCAGGATTTAAGAAACTCAGATTATTCAGTAGATTCCTTTAACTTTCAACCTTGGACAAATAAGTTCTTACCTCAGTTGCTCCGATAAATGAATATACCAATGCCCGGAACTCACAGTCTCTGTTTTAACATAGCTCCCACCCTTCCAGGTGGCTCTATAACAATAGTCATCTACAACTCTTCTAATAATAAAGCCTTAGGGAAATAAACCAAAATTGCTTTAAATGTCATAGTCTTTCAACTGGCATCCCTTGTGACCTTTAAGTAACCATAACAATGTGCCTTCTAGGTTCACTACATGGCCAAAGTCTAAAAAAATGACTGAAGGAATACTCTGAAAGTCTGTGTAAGTTCCATGATTCTGAGACTCTTAGCTAAATAGTTTTCTTTCTTGATCTCCAAATACTCCCTATATGGTAGGAGAAGGTCAGGGCCAAGCTTAGCAGATCTAATAGGTAGAGAGTAACGGTATAGCAAAGCCCTACCATCCACAGGATTCTTACATTACAATTTAGTAATCAAAATCAGAGCTGGTAGTCCCATGAGGAGATCAGGAATACCCCCCATTCATTCATTTATTCATTCAAGAAGTTCACTCATTCACTCATGCAGTTCATTCATTCACTCATACAGTTAATTCATTCATTAATGCAGTTCATTCATTCATTTATGCAGTTCACTCATCAAGGCCTAAGTATCAAATCTGCATTAGCACAATGCCACAGACAAGAAAAAACAAGCAAGAAAAGTAATGTGACTCTTGGGATGTGCTGTAATAGAGATGTAAAGGCTGTGTTGCAGCCTTCACATGAAAGACAATGAACTCTCTGGAACATCAGGGTCAGCTCCCCACTGAGGGGACCACGTGAGCTGGATCAGCAGTTCTCACACTTCAGGAGCTCAGCAACCCTTTCATTCCTCTAAATCTCTCAGAACCAGGAGCAGCAAAGGGCATCTATGCATGTGAGCTGTGTCAGTGTTTACCAGATTTGAAGTCAGAACTGAAAAACATTTTAAATATTTATTCATCCATTTAAAAATTATGAGACCTCTTACATGTTAATATAAACCATATGAAAAATAAAATTAAAGATAATTACATTTTTAAAGCAAGAATATAATGAGAAGAGTAACAGTTTCTAACTTTATTTTAGGTGCTCAAAATACTGGCTTAATGAAGGCATATGAATTCTCTTTGCTGCCTACATGCCGAACATAGACTATCAGATTAGTTTGGTTGACTATGAATAAAAAATTCTGCCTCATTCATATATGAAGGGGTATTTTATGTTTTGTTCTTGTTTTGGCCTTGTAATGCTGAAGATCAGATCCATATGCGCAAGCACTCTCTCAATTAACTCTACAACCCCTGCCTCACGGAATATTTTAATACTTATTTCAGATATTCTTTATACTTCACCAAAACTCAAGATGGACCAATTTTTAAAGGTGAATGGTATCATGGACATCACAACCATACGTTCAATATCTTCTACATACTTCTGTAAACTTTACTGTCCCAGTTGCAACTTGAATGTGCTGTTTTACTCATGCGTAGTCTGAAGCATACTGAATGTGTCATTTGGAATATACTAGATTGGTAAATATACTGGCACATATCTTTATGTAACTTCTAGAACTCTCCATCACCATTCATGATGTGTACAGTGGGGACTGTTGAAGTGACCTTGAGGTGGACCTTGCACCTCACTGCTCTCCAGGCAGCCCTCAACTGCTGGGATGGACCCTCAGTCTTCAGATCTGAGCAGTTATTGCATCATTCTTGATGCAGTGACTGGTGCAAGGAAGAGCAGATTGAAGTCAATTCAGATCAAAAGTGGCAAGCTGAAGTTTGCAGGGGCTGCTGGGAAAAAATAGGCCCCTATCTCATGGAAAAGACCAGAGAAATAATACCTAATGACTTTTCTGATGAAACTAGTTACAGTATTAATGATTGAAAATCAATCCTAACTCTTCTTCTGGACATTGTCCCATATGAATATGATACTTGCAACTGCTATAGTTATGAGGGTGTTACAATTACCAGTTCAAGGAAGAAGCCAATACACAGAGAACAAATCCATGGAACTGCAGATGCACTAAATTGGAAAAATAACAGAAATAAAACCTGATTGCTATCTTTTTGGCCAGAGCCTATAAGCCTCCTTTCTCATTTACATCACTTTGGGTTGAGTTTTCTGTTACTTGGAATGGAAAAGTTTCAAACTAACATGAAGTTACTATGAGATGGTGTTAGAGAGGAAGTACTTCTCAGGCCTTATGAAGAACTCTGAATACTTCCTGGTGCATTCTAGGAATCAAAATACTATAAGCTGAGAAACATATAGGTATCTGAAGATGCCAGCTACTGATTTTGTGGGAACTCTCTTTTTGTGTCTTGGTCACACTGGTTTTCTTTCAGTTTTAGAAGCATTCTTCCTATCTATAAAGAGATTGTATACTACAAGAAAAGAGAAGTCCACTTCAAGGAAGATCAAGTGTAGCTGGACCATCAAGGGTTAGCCACTGAGCTAAAGACAGAAGAGCTTCCTTGGATTTAACATGTGCAGGGTCAGTGGCCAGCTCAGCGCAGTGCAACGGGCAGGAAGCTGACTGCCACTGGGAATGGGAGGTCTGATAGGATGCTAGCTAAGGGAATACACAGGTAGGCAGATAGTTGTTGTTGCTGTCATTGCTAGCAAAATGAGAAAGACTTTGAGTATATTTATGGGTTGAAGGGCAGAATCAGGAAAAAAGTAGGGGAGACAAAAAGTGAGGATCTAGAAAACAGGAATGGTAGACACACTCAGGTTCTAAAGTCAGACAACTTGGTACTATTAAGGCCGGACTGGGTCTGTTTTATTTCTCACTGAATTTCCAAAGCCTACCATCCTGAATGGATCTTTGCAGCTGTTAAAAAATATTAGAAATCGGAGGTATAAAAAGAAGAATGAAAACTGAGTCCATGAGTTTATGGAGTGGAGATATACAGAAATAGGAGGAATTTATGCCAGATAGCTTCATGTTTAGGTAAAGAGAAGGTGTTACAGTAAATGCAAAGGTTTGGGAGCTTAGACATCTTACTAAAGTTTCAAAATGGTCACTTAGGGAAAAGTAAGGAGAAGTTCATCAAGGTCAATGAAAAATTAATAAGCAACTTTCAAAATTTACCTAAGAGTAGCACGCAGGTCGTTATAGTACCTCAAATCCACAGGAATGGAAGCATTTGAACACAAACCTCAACATTCAATATGGGCATAAATCAAAGCATAGAGATTTTGGGCAAAAGTAATTGGTATGAGGATGGACTGTTTGGAGGCTGGAGAACAATTAGAGATGAGGGATGAGGAAGGTATGAACGTAGTCATGAGCAAATACAACAGAAGTGTTTTTTTGTTTATTTGTTTGTTTGTTTGTTTTTTGAGGCATATTTATTTACACTGAGGGGCACAGATCAGCATCACTCCCAAACTATCAGGTCCTGATCAGTAGTGGTCTAGAGCTTATATGGGTAAGCAAGCAGGAATTGCAGAGGCAGAATGGTTTGTCATGGGGACTGGTTCACACAGCGTGCATCACAGTGACTGGCCATCTCTAAGAGGAACAACCAGATCTGGAATGGGAACTACTGCCCGGGAAACCAAGAAACTAAAGTATACTGAGCAGCAGGATTTTATGCTACAAGGTCATCTCACAATTTGCATTAAAAGGTTTCTAAATTTTTAGGGCTGGCAAGATAGCTCAGGGGACTAGTGCCTGCTTAGGTGAGCACAGGGACTGGGGTTCCATCCCAGTACCATATGCTGTGCCGGCTCCATCCCTGGGGCATGATGAGCTGCCAATGGAGTCCAGGCATGGTGGCACACACCTGTAGATGAGTTTTGAAGATGGAGCCCTGGCAGTAGAAAAAGAATTGCAAAACAGGAAGTTAGACATATGGTCTAAAGGTTACTTTCTTGTTTTCTGTAAATGAAATTTTCGTAAAATACATAGCTCGCTCCTCTTATCTATAGCATTTATAACTACTTTTCTATCACAAGCATCCACCAGGTAGTTACAACATAGACTAAGTGGCCCAAGGGCTAAAAATGTTTACTTTCTTGTCCTTTAAGAAAATGTTGGGCCAAGGGGCTAGCTCAGTGGTCTAAGTGCCTGCCTGGCATGTGCAAGGACCCCAGTTAGATCCCTGATACCATATGCAGTGCCAGCCCCACGCTGTGCTGGCTTCCAAGAATAGTCACGATGCTTCATGCCTGTAATCCCAGCACTGAGGAGGCTGAGGCACGAAGATCATTATGAGTCCAAGCTGCATAGCAAGACCCTGTACCAAATAAATAAATTAATCTTAAAAAAGAAAGAAAGAAAATTTATTTGTTGTCCTGAGTGTACATGATTAATGCAATGTTCCATGTAAAGGTAGGACAAAGGCTAGAGAGAAAAATCAGAAGGCAATACTCTGGAAGCCAATAAAGGGAGGCAGTCAGGAGGGGCGGATGACAGAATTCAGCATAAGCACTTCCAAGAAGGAGCTATTTTTTCAAAGGAGAGTAGAGTGCATGTGTCTAAAAAAATGGATCCTTACTTAGAGCCAATTCTTCTAGAAGGGATTATAATTTTTCTAAGAATAAATCTCATCTCATCTCATATCTCTTTCTTTCTCCCGAGTGTGTGCACTGCTGTAATGTATATAGCACAAAGTCTCCAGCTAAGATATCTTTTCCTAGCCTTATATGCTGCATTTTAGGTCGTGTAATGAAGTTCTCACCAATGATATGGGGATGCAGATGATGTGTATAAATAATCTCTCTCACTTCCTTAAAAAGAAAAAAGAAAAGGAAAGAAAAGCAAACAAGAAAAGAAAATGGTTACCTTGGACATGTGCCCCTTGCCTTTCCTACAAGCTGAAACCTGCATTCTGGTGACCTTGGTTTTCCATTTAAAGGAGGGTAGTGGCCTAGGGATGGTAGTGAAACAGGGTAAAAGGATCTTGGGTGCCTGAACAACTTATGGAGTGGAATGTACTGTAAGCTGAATAGCTCACCCCAGAACTGTCAGCTGAGGGAGAGTAACATTTTTTTCCTTTCATTCACTTTGTAAAGACTTCTTGTTCTAGAAAATTAATGACTATCCTACTTAGAGTATGCTTTCGAAAATCTAATTTCAGATGTAATCCACTTCCCAGGAGTTGCACTCACACATAAATTTTATATCCAATGGACTCTGCAGCCCGTACATGTTCCTGGTGGTGTTGGCAAGAAAAAAAAAAAAGAAATGGCTGCCCCAGCCATGTACTTGGAAACATTCTGAGAAAGGGCGCAGAGCAAATTTGTCCATAAAATGTCCATTTTAGCCACTGTGCTCTGGCAGGTTGTGCCTTGGATTGCTTCAGGACTAGAGGGGCCTCCCAGGGACGATGAGGAAGAATAGGAGATGGGACATTAGAAAGAAAGGTCAATGCACAGGGTGAGACTGCGATAGGGCAAATGAATGGAAAAATTTCACCCTCCAAATTCACATTGGGGAAAACAGGCTAATCAGAAGTCATCCATGAGGACCACAGAAGATGCAGAGGTTTGGACCACACAGCTTGAGGGACCACTCTGTGCAAGCAGAGCTCATGAGAATGATGCTCTGTGGAGCGAGGGGACACAGCAGATTCACACTTCGATGCTGGCAACAAGGAAAACATTGCATTTTGCACTCCTACGATGAGCATGTTTAACTTCGCATCCTCTCAACCAGAGGTTGTCAATTTCTGACATGAGTGCCAAAGATGACATTAAAAATTTAGACACTGCGTGTCCTGTGACCTATTTTGTTCTTCGCTGTTCTCACTTCCTGCACCTCAGGCTGCAGCTTATAATTTTTTACCCAAACCAAGAACCTCTATGGTTGCCAGAAAAAATCCCACCATTTTTTGAATCTCTACTTCGTTCGTTTTCTTCCAGGAAGAATTTCTTTCTTTTATAACTGACTGAGATGTTCATTATTTTACCAGCAAACTTGCCAATTCCTAGCTAAGTAATTATAAACTTTCCCACAATGCATGGTAGAGTGGTGAACATTATACTCACTCTTATAATTTCAGTGTTATTTAAGTTATTCCAGAGAAAAGAAAAAGAACTGAACACATTATTTGAAGTAAATAGAAAATTGTTAACAAATCCTGATAAAGAATGCATCCAACATGAAAAACTAACATTAAACTTATTTTAAAATAGTGATTCAATGAATTATTAATAAAATATAAGCAAACAGAATCCAACAGTATATTGAAAGAATAATTCATTATTACTATGTAGGGTTGCTCAAGGAATGCAAGGTTTGTTCAATATCAGAAAATCTATTTATATAATTTATTCTTTGATAAATCTAAAGGAAAATCATATTAGTATCTGTGTATGTACTGAAGAAGTATTTAATTTAAAAACATTCTTCATGCAGAAATAGAATAATAAAGTATGCCTCAGTGTGTTCGTTTGTTATGGTTTGTGTCCAGTTATCCCACGAAAAGCTCCATGTAGTCATGGGGTGGCTTCTGGAGTTGCTGGCTGGTTCTTGAACCCATTCTGAGACTGCAGGTGTGAGTGTTCCCCGCTCTCCTGGTAGTCTGCATTACCGTGTGAAGCACAGAGAGCCTAGGTAGCTGCCACAGCTGCTGTCTCTCCCTTGGCTCCTTGCTGTCCTCTGCCACCATGAACTGCTGCCCTCTGTCATGTGCCACTCTGCCTTGTGGCCAGCTGAGTATGGACGGAATCTTCCACAAACTATGCACTAAACAAGCCTTTTCTTTCTTAATTATGGGTGTCAGGTATTTTGCTCCAGCAACGGGAGAAGAGTAGCTGAGACAGAATTTTTATTCACCTTAACCCAAGTTCAGAAACAAACCCAAGGGGATCATGGAATTTAGAATATAATAAAGATGCTCTCTGAAATCAGAGGGAAAAGCATGGAGTGTTGAGTCTGTGGCACAAATCACTCGAGTCCTTGTGAGGACACACTGTCCGTCGGTACTTTACATAGCGCACTCAGATAAAGCGATGTACTGTCCACAAATAAATTCAAAATATATCAAACATGTAAATGTAAAATATAAAGCCCTAGAGTACTGGAAGAAAAATTAACAAGTTATTTTTATAATCTCAAAGTGAGAAAGACCATTATATCTACACTTACAATACAGAAAAAAAAAAAATAATCAATGTCTTTAGTGACATAAAATCCAAAAGCTTCCAGAACGCCAACCAAACCAACAATGAAACAAGCAGACAAAAATATATAAAGGACAAAAGAAATGATAATTTATGAAAAAAATTGAACCTAAAAATTTTGTAAGCCATATTACAGACAGAGGTACACTCTCTCACATGTCTAAAGTGCTCCTAAGAATATAGGAAACAATAATGAAATACCTTTACATTTAGTAGAATGACAAGTGTTAGGAAATATTACATAATGTATAATATTATATGAGGTAAATATAGCATCGGGCATTGCAGGAGGATGAGAATAGAGAAATACTGATGCATTGCACACTAGAGTGTAGACTGGTGCACTGAGCACAATTTGGTAGCTGTCTCAGTTACTCTTCTCTCACTGCTGGGACAAACACCCGGCACTCACATTAGGGAAGCAAAGGTTTATTTAGCTCACAGTTACTGGAGGTTTTAGTCCATACTCAGCTGGCTCCAAGGCAGAGCAGCGCATGACAGAGAACAACCCTTCATGGTGCAGGCGAAAAGCAAGAGAGCAGAGAGGAGTAGCAGCAGCTCAAGCAGCTAACTTCTCTTCCTTCCTTACATTGAAATGCAAATCACCTGCCCCAAGATAGGAACAGCATGAACACCTATGATAATCAATCAAACTCCAGAAGCTGCCCCCCACAACTGCATGAGGTTTTGAGGGTTGTTTTTTTTTTTTTTTAAGAAAAATGGTAGATTGTGCTAGATGCCCAGAAAGAAGTGATCCATTGTGATCCGTATCAATGGGCCTGTGCTGTTCTATAAACCCTTCTGCTATGATGTAAATGTTGCGTATGTACACTCTTTAACATGGTAGCCACTGGCCATATAAGGTCATTTCAAAGTAAACTAATTACAATTTTAAAGTAAACACTTAGTTTCTCTGTTACACTAGTTACATTTCAAGTACTCCAAAAGCCAAGAGTGACTAGAAATTACCATGTTGGATAAGGCAGATACAGAGTAGTAGCATCACTGCAGAAAGCCCTGCTGGCCAGCGCTGGACTGTACTCACAGTCCTAGGAGTGAATTTTAAAGACTATGGTGCTGAATGAAAAATGTAAGCCTTGGAATGATCTCATTCTACTCACATGTTACAGGAAAATAAAGGATAAATGTTAGGTAAGTTCTACTGTTTGCCTGAAGGGAAAAGTTTCTGAGAACTGGGATAGGGATGAATAAAAATATGCCAACAGATTCATAAACCACTGGAAGGAGAGAGGCTTTCATGGACATATGATGAAATGTGTGCTGTGAACTGTGGAACATGATGAACTCAAGTCTATGTGTTGAAATTAAAAAAAAAAAGCAAAAGTTAAACACACAAAAAAGAAGCACACAGAAATGAGTCTTGAAGCTTTAGCCAGGACTCCCACTTTTGGTAATTCATCAAAATGTGTAAGACAATGGGAAAGAAGAAAAACACCTAGTATATATTCACTAATCCTTTCCAAGCAGGGAGCTGCTTTTTGGCCATATTCACGTGAACCTACAAGTAAAGCAGTACTATGGAGATCAAGGGAATGCATATTTTTCACAAAGGATGTCCCACAGATGTTCCCATGACAAAATGCAAAGAGTCTCAATGTCATCCAGCATGCTTTTGACATTGCCACAGAAAAACATGTTAGGGCAAAATTCTTGCCAAGAGAACTACTGTGTGTTCTACAGACTCTAAAATCCAAGACAGGTTGATGAAATGCATGAAGGAAAGTGGTATGGCAGAGTATGTCAAAGAGAAAGGTACCGGAGTTCACCTGAAGCACATCATGGAAACCAACAAGTAGAAGTCGGAGCTGAAGGCAACAGCCCCTGTGGATGCAGAGCATCAGAGATGGTAAGAAAAAAGGCCTCCAGAGCACAAGATCATTTACATTTATTTGAACAGAAGTGTGGTTTCTTCTCCAAAGAACACTTAAGGCCAAAAGAAAATGTGCGCGTGTATTAATACTTACAGCACATTTATTCCTACTGTCCAAAATAGGAAGAAAGATGTTCTTCATTGGGTAATTGGATAAACAATTTTATAATGGAAAAACTTGACAGACACTATCTCAGTCAGATGGTCAAGGTCAGCGGTCACCAGGAGCAGTCGCATTGACAAAATGTACTCTTGATGTGATGTCATAAAAATGACAATTTAAAGCCTCTTCCCCTAAACCCTAGATCTACTTTAATCATCAGAAAAAAAAAAATCTGACAAATCCCAATTGAGGAACATTCTACAAAATGCCTGCCTTCAAACTGTCAAGGTTCTAAAAACAAGTCTAGGAAACTGTCACAGCCAAGAGAAGCCTAAGGAGACACAGTGACAAAATGTAATGTGCTGTGCTGTGTGGGATCGCCAAACAGAGAGAGGAGCTTAGGTAAGAACTACAGAAAGCTTGGTCAGTGTGGGCTTTTATTAGTAATAACACAATGACGCAATCCTTCAAGTCTGACCAATGTGAAACACTAATGTAAGATATTAATAAGAGAACATAGCGGGGGCGGATACATGAAGTCAGAACAATTTTACCAATTTTTCCACAAAGCTAAAATATTTCTATATAATTATCTTTTATATATTTAGTACAGGGTCTATAGGGTCTCACTACAGATCGGACTCATAGTGACTCTCCTGTGTTCAGCCTCCCAAGCGCTGGGATTGCTGGTGCCCGCCACCATGCCCAGTCTCAATCATAGTCTCAGCGGGCTGCAGGGGCGGGGCCAGCACTGTCTACTAGGGATGGAGCCCCAGTCCCTGCGCTTGCCCAAGTGGGTGATTTAGTCTGCTGAGCTGTCTGTCTGGCCCTAATTTTGTTTGTTTAGAGGGAAAGATGCAAGGTCCCCATCTCTTTTCACATTACCTTGCCTTTCTACCAGACAGAAAACCACCCTTCTTTTGGGTTCTTTCCTTTTCCTTAACATTTTACCGCATCTATCTCTGTGCGCTGTTTTGAATTTATACAAATGAAATTTTATTTAAATATTTTTCTGTTAGTGGCTACTGTTTCTTGCCTTGCTGTCTGATGTTTACTCATATTGGGATACGTCTCTGAGACTTATTTCTTTCCATGACCAAATAAGATTCCATAAATGAGTCTATCTCCTTGTTCACTTTTAGTTTCCTGTGAAGGCTGCTTCCAGATTTTATTATTATTAACAGTACTGTTACAAGTGTTCTTGTGTAAACATGAAATATCTCCTATGGAATAAATAACTAGAAGTGAAGTTGCTGGATCATTAGGAATACACATTTCCAATCTTGTTTTTACAAAAGTTGTCATATCAGTTTAGATTACCATCAGCCACAATTTAACTTCTCTGCATTTTCTCCCTGGGAAACCTTCTGGAGATCCACAGAGATATTCTTTTTCTCCTCGAAGTTTTAAAGTACATGTGATTTCTTATAAAATATCAACTATTTCATATTTGTAATAAAAATAAAATGGAGATAGATGTCAAATTGTAGTACATTAGAAGTTGCCATAGGCTTTAACTTGTCCTGAGAGATTAACTTGCTCAAAATAGAGCTTTTTCTGCCATCTGTGTGCATATATTTGAAGTTGGTATAAAGTGAAGAAATAAAGACTTGGTACGTGCCTGCTGGAAAGGTGCCAAGTTCTGCTCTCACTAGCTGGCCTTAAGCTGAAGAACCATGAGCCTTTTAGGTTTAATTACATTCCAGAGGAAGAAGGGAAGGAAGGAAGGAGGGAGGGAAGGAAGAAGGGAGGGAGGGAGGGAGGGACCAGAGAGAGAGGGAGGGAGAAGACAAGGAGGGAAGAAGAAAAGGGAAAAAAGAGAAGGGGAGAGAAGAAAAGGGAAGTAAGGAGAGAAGAAAAAAATAAGAGACAGACATATATACACATACAGAGAGCGAGGCATGCAGGGAGAGAGGGAGAGAACCAAAAAATTCATATGCACTTCGGAAAAGAAAAATAGCATGATATTTCTTCAACAGATATTGTTATGTCATAGGGGGAACCCAAAAGGTTGTCATACATTGCAGAAAAACCACTACACTGCTGGCCTTCAAAAACGAAACTGCAAATGCATGTGCACCCATCTAAGTAACCAAGATGATCCAAGCAGCAGTTCACCTAACTAATAAATCTCTGGAAGCCAATGGCCACCATTTTGAGCACCCCTTGTAACTAGAGCAGCCAAAGGTTAACTGGTAGCAATGCTACAGTGTCTCAACAAGTTTAATATTAAAGTATTTGTACAAGGTTTGCTTTTCCTGAGGGGTGTGTGAATATATATGTTGCAATCTTGACTCCAAAGAGAAATTAAGAAATTGTTTATATTTTGCTTTTCCTTCAAACACCCCAATGACTTTAAACCATATCAACGGATCTAAAGGAGGATTTGAAGTGTTCTAAGATTCATCACTCCTGCATTCAAAATGCTTCTGATGTACAAATTTACATTTCTGTGAAGAATCAATAAATAATAGCCCTCTCAATACCTGTAAATTTGCACATTCTGCTAATGTAAATTACAGAAATGCTGAAGATCCTGCCTTAAGATTGCTACCATTCATTCTGTCTCAATATGGCGACACACTATACGTATTTGTTTACAATACAGGCAGCTCACTGTAGTGAAGAGCAAAACGAAGGGAAAAGAAATATATTCTAAAGTTTCTCTTCCAATGTGAAAATGGAAAGATTTATCAAAAGAAGTTAAAATTTTGGGTGTTTCAATTGCTTTTCTTAGTCCGAAGTTTGCATGCATATTTTCATTTGAAGCCAGTTGAAAAGCTGAGTATGGCTTGGGATTCAGCGCAACAGCACAGCGCCTACCAAGGCAAGCTTGAGATTTTGAGTCCAGTTCCCCACACAGAGTGTGTGTGTGTGGGGGGGACAGAGGGAGGGAGGGAGGGACAGAAGGAGGGAGGAGGGGGGTTCAATTCAGCAGCCAGGCACAATGATGCACACCTGTAATTCCAGTACTCTGGGAGACTGAAGCAGGAGGATTACATGTATAAGCCCCAATTGTTAAATTAATCATCACAGGGTCTTCTGCATATCTCCAGGACCCCAACCCTGTGCTATTTCCAGTTTTTATTTCTATAGAGCCCTTCTTGGAGAGCACCAAACATAGTAGTTATCTTCATCCCCACGTATCCTGCCTTGTTCATCAGATCTATCGGGACCAAAAAATATCCTCATACGTGACAATAGAACTACCCAATTTGACAAGTAGAAAGGAAATAAGAGTGCCCATATTCTTCTTTAATATACATACTAACCTAATGGTGTGTATTGCCTTTCGTATACAGACTTGTGTGACAAGCCACTCAATGGTGAGAACACTTGAGGGGTATTTACACAGAAGCCATAAGGGACTCCTCTATACAGAGCACCGGAGTGTGCTGACCCCATGCTAACTGCTGCCAGACCCCTTGCTGTCCCCTCCCCATGAAAGAAAACAGATTTTGCAAACTTTTAGGGCACATATACTGTGGGTGAGAGAAAACCCTGCAAGTCATATTGACCTAATTCCAAATGGAACCTGAGGAACCATCTAATCTTCTGCCTGACCCTTGCTTTACTCCACCACTGGCGCAGGTGGCAAACCTAGAACTGACACTAGATTTGCTTCATAGCCTTCCCTGTTACCACCACACTGGACTGCTCCAGACACCTTGCACATGTGGCAACTCACTACATCTTTTCACGCTGATTGATTTCTCTTCAGTAATACTTTCTTCAATCAAAGACCATGGCAGCTAAAGAAAAATTCCACAGCACAAGAGAAATAGCTTTCTTTACTTGGTTTCATCCAATGCAGAAGCTCCATAGTTGGGTCTGAAATAAAAGGGCAGCCCCTTCACACAGTCATGAGATTGATAAATATATTCTGCTTCACAGCACAGAAAAACTGGAGTCCACACTGCAGGTTAATGCCTCATCTCAAGATCAAATACGCCTCCAAAGCAGAAACGTCTACAGTTTTGAAAGCTAAGATATGAAATTTCAGTTGAAATGTGAAATTTTAGTTCATGAACGCAGCAAGTCTTTAAATTCTCCTGAGAGGATATTAAGGCTTATGTGCCTAAGTATTTAAATTGGAAATTGCAGCTATTCTGCAACACTTTAGAGAGTTTTACAACACATCTGAAAGCAGGAGTTTAGATTACAGGCTCAGAGCTTCGAGATAAGCACCATAAAGAAGAGGGTCAGCCTCCATGCAATTAGTATTTGTGGGAAAGGTGGCAACTTGGAGACAATATCTTCTGGACTGAAGACTTCCCACTTCAAAACTATGGGTAGCTAAACATAATACATCACAATTTGCAAACTTCAAACATAGAGAGTCTTCCTCTCTGGCTGGGATTATTCCAAGCAAAACTGACAAGCATGATGGCGGACAGAACACTACATGATTTTCCATGTTAAAGCAGCCCTCCTCGCCTGGCTTTTGTGCAGAGAACCATGCCTTGTGCTCCACATGGTCCCCACCACTCTCCTCTCACACGTCTACTCAGTTCCACGTTGTGGCACATACATGCCACTCTCATATTCACCACTGTCCCCACCTCTTTCCAATCTCTTCTCCAAGGCCTTAAATGTTTTTATTTCTCTAAGTCAAATTCGTTTACTTTCAGTTTCACTCACTTGTGTTCAGTTCTGCTTAGTATTTTTTAAATGCATACAAAGAACACATAGGTATGATGGGTGGAAGACAGCTTCCTCGGGAGGGCAGGGAAGAGAGCACTGTGGGCATAAGGTTTAGAAGATAAATGGATAACTGCTGGGTAGGAACTGAAGGAAAATCCTTCTCACTAGAGGAATAGTGCACTCAAAGCCTTATAGTAGGCCTGAAGGCCATGGCAGACCTGGGAGCCAACAGGCTCGACAGCACACCCTCAACACAAATTTTGAAAAAGATGAGCAAACTCTTGTCTGACTCATTGAAGTGATAGGACCTGATCCTGAAAACAAAGGGAAAACAAAATTTCCTTTTGCTATTTGCTTACTTTTATTTTCTCAAAGATGTGACAAGTTCTGAATCTGATCAAGGGTCCTTGTCAACCAAATCTCTGTCTTCTGTGGGATCTGCGCTCATCATAGAAGCATTACACTGACATCTACGGCACACACCTAGGTGCTCTTCCAGCTGCTGATAGCTCTTATAGGTGTCAACTGTGTTCTAGGGACTAGGGAGGGCCCAGATAGAAGAGCTTTTTTTTTAATTTAATTTTTCTGTCTTCCAGTCTTAAAAGTGCTAAGCAAATGTATGCTTAGTAAATTTCCGGGACTGGCTGACTGATTCCTCCAGAAGGTACAATAAGCGAAACAGGTTCCAGAGAGAAGCTCAAGAAAATCTCTAGTCTAAAGTCACACAGCCCTAACTGGTGGCCACAAATAAACAGATCCAAGACAACAAGAGTGAACTTTGAAAACACTATCTTTGGGTTTGTCCCCCTTGAACTTAGACTCCTCTTGCTGGCCTGGTTGGCTCCAGCAAGCAACCTGAGATCCATCCCTGTCCCCCTTGAGACTATCAAGCTGGAAGACTCAGGCACCAGGACCTCTCTGGTTCTTAGCACACCTAGCTGACTGAAAGGGTGTTGGGCAAATTGTTGCATTAGAAAAGCACATCTGGTCACAAAGTGAGTGTGCCTATGCCTATGTGTAAATGCCAAGTTTCAAAAAGTTCCCATAGCAACCAGAACAGGGTGCTGCAGTGGGTAGCTTTCCACAGAGACACAAAAATCCATTCTGTGACATCTGAGCTTTTGAAGTGCACATCAGATGCTGACAGACACATCGTGATATTGGGCCCTCGATTTGGTATTCTGCAAAGAAGGAAGTGGATTTTGAATATCTGCTACCCAGCCTCCTTTCTCCATCCACATAGATCCCACACCATACACAGTGCACAATGCACACAGAAGCCCAAACAGCCTTTTTAGAAAGCACATAATTCTCCACACGCACTCTTATACATTCTCATGAACAGGTTGTACTTGCACATCAGCATGCCTTCCACACAAAATTTACATCTACTGAATAACCCAGCAATTTGTACATTGTAAGGAGTAGCAGATCCACAATGTTCCCATACCCAGGCAGTCCCCAGTTTTTATTATGTTATTGGTATTTTAATGCAAAAATAAATAATCCTATCAAGAATGTAGGTTGGGTTTAAGAACTGACTGAGCTGCACTCCAGGAACTATAAGTCAGCTTTTCAAAAGATCAGGTAATTTTTGAAATTATTTTTCCATAGGGGTTGGAGAGTGACAGCTTACTCACCCGCCTCCTAATGTTTTCAGGATGAATAAAGTTCTTGTTAAGACAAGCAAGAGGGAAAGATGCTAGAGTTTGATATGTGACTCCTGGGAGGCCATATTCTTGCAAAGTAAACTGGAGGATCGAAGGCATTAAGTAGATGCAACTGTGTCCTACACATTATCATTTGTGTGTTTGTTTTCTGGGATCTGGAATGAGTTTTGAATTCTCTCTGGGAGAAAATAAGACCAGGAATAACACCACTAAAGAAATAAATTGCATGGTAGGTAAGGTAAGACATCCATCTACACATAAAGAAGTGGAGAAATTTGGTGAACTAGGTCACATGACGAATCTGTAGTACTTCACAAGGTAGTAGAGTAAGACCACGACATCTTTACAAGCTGGTAAGGGAAAAGAAGGGTGGATTCAGAGCAGAGTATGCATCCCTGGAGGTATTTTGGGGCCTAAGAAAATGACAACGGAGAGAGCAAGG
>PVKN010002029.1:8148-45737 GCA_004027915.1 Capromys pilorides
CGTCCTCCTTCTGTTCCTCCTCCTCCTGCTCCTCCTCCTCCTCGTTGTCCTCCTCCTCCTGCTCCGCCTCCTCATTGTCCTCCTTCTCCACCTCTTCCTCTTCCTCCTCTGCCTCTTTCTCCTGCTCCTCCTCCTTGTCCTCCTTCTCCTCCTCCTCTTCCTCCTCCTGCTCCTCCTCCTACTTCCCCTCAGCCCAGTGGCTCTGCTGGGGCTCCTCATGTCCTCTGCTTCGTTTGCTCATCCCATGATAGATGTGTGGTTGGACACAAGGTGTTCGCTGGAGTCAGATCTGCATGCGCAGAGTGAGAGGCCGGGGTTGGAGAGCCAGGGGCGTGAAGTGGTTCTGGGAATTGTGTCAACAAGGAAGGACTAGCAAGCGGAGGGCTGGGTAGCCCGTGTGGTGGGACCGAGTGGGACTGTGGCTTTGCTGAGACTTAGAGTGACAGAAGAGGTCTGTAGGACATGATGGAGTCATACCTGCTTCAGCTCCTTGCTGGCTGTGACACTGTCCTTCCTGACTAAACATAAGAACTTCCTTTGTAGGACTTCACCGGGCAGGCTCTGCCCTGGAAGCAGCCTCTACCAGGACTCGGAATGCATAGACTTGTTTGCATCTTCATTTGTCTCAATGTTCTCGACTTCCATTCCCACAGCTCACACAGGCTCAGCCCACTCCTTTCCAGCCCTGTCCTCCCCAACCAACAGAAGGCCCTTCCTGGCTAGGTGCACCCCGTCTGCCCCGCTCCCTGCGGCTCCCTATGATCTTTGCAAAATGTAGGCCATTCAAGAAGAACAGGCCCATGTATTTTTCTGTCTTCTTGTCAATATATCATTCTTAGAACTCGGCCTTCTGAACAGCTATGGAGAACAATTGTCTCTGTGTTTGCAGAAAGGCTACCAGCTCTGCTTGCACGTCTGCTGTGCTGACCACGCTCACATCACGGAAGCAGGTGGCTCCTGGGGGCTTTACTGTGTCCCCAACGTGTCACTGAGCCACTTACCTCAATGCGAGAGCTTGCTGCTGTGTCTATTGGCTCGTCTCACTGCCAGGGTGGATCGCTGCTCTCCACTGGCGCGAAGCACACAGACGTCTCAAGCTACAGCGGTGGAGGCAAAGCCAAGGAGCTCTGGAAGCTTCCGGTGACACACAGCTTAGACTCTCTAGGTCCCAGGCTGCCTGCGTGTGTGGCAGAGCTCCTTCCTCACCGGAATCCAACTGCCTTCTTCAGCATACCTTCTGCTGTGGACCTCAATCCTCCTGATGTGCGCTTGAGAGGACCTTGTGACCACCCCAGCTGCAGTCAGGAGCAGCCCCCCAGGTGCAGGTCTTTCCCCCATCAGATCCCAGAGTTCTGCACACCCCATCCTTTGCATGGGCTGTGGTAGCTGTCCTGGGGCTCCCACCCTTTTCCCCATCAGGAAACCTTCAACGCTGCTCTCCACATATCATTTTCAAATAAAATATCAGTGTCCATCTGCTATCATCTCCTAAGCACAACAAAGGTTAAAGATTTCACTATGCTCATCAAAGCTCAGAAAATAAACACACTGTTAAAATACTTTCCCTGTGTGTCTCAGTTCCTCTTCTCTCATTGCTGGGACAAATACCCGACACCCAAAATGAAGGAAGGAAAGGTTTACTTAGCTCATAGTTGCTGTAGGTTTCAGTCCACACCCGGCTGGCTCCAATGCAGAGGGGCACAGGGCAGAGAGCAGTAGTTCTTGGTGGTGGAACAGCAGCAATGGCAACAGAGGCAACAACAGAGAGCCACAGAGCAAAGTCTGTCTCTGTCTCTCTTATACTACATTCAGGCTCTCTGCCTCAGGCTATCTGCCTTGGGCCACACCCATAATCCCGGCAGTACTCAGACCCATAATCCAATCCTGGGATGATCCATAATCCCAGTGCATCAGTAGTTAATCTCAAACTCCAGAAGTGCCCACCCCATGACTGCCTGAGACTTTGAGAGGACAACTAGATACAAACCATAGCACCGTGACTACCTGTCCAGTTTAACCTTTCAGTTCTCAGTGTTTTTTCTTGTTCCTCTCCAGCCACCAGAAATGGACAAGCTTATTTCCAAATTAGAGTCTTCCTTTGCTTACAAATCTCTCTCTTTAGTATCCGTTGCGCACACCGTCTGCCTCAAACATTGGCCTCCCTCCGCCTTCCCCATGGAATCCCTGCTATGGCCTGTGCCTGCCCCAGCCCTGCTGCCTCACTTCCTTCATGAGCCACACTGTCTGTTATTAGGCAATGTTCCATTTCTTTGCACTCTGTCATCCAGCTCCATGGAAGCACAGGTTTTTTATTGCTTTTGGTAAGTCCTGAACCACTAGGACCCAATACAGCATCTAGCACCCTGGGTGGATGCTCTAGAAATCTGTGTTGAATCGATAAAAACCTAATCACAGAGAAAGACATCTAAAAATTAAACAGTGCAGTAATTAGAAGAAAGGATATTTTCATAAATTACTGGATACTTCAAGAGAAGCACTGATTTTGGCTTTGGCCATGGGGTGCATGGGTGGGACAGACTCCATGCCCTGTCCATGAAGTGAGTGAGTATCGTTTTATCAATCATGATGAAGGACACAGCAGTGCTGAGGACTGCAAAGCTTGCTGGCTATGTTGGCACCCAGCAGTAAGTGGGGTCTCCAAGTAGGTGTACATAAAAGCAATCTGTTCTTCAGGTTAAGAGTGTTGTGCACTTGGAGTATAGGATTTAGAATCAGCACAATCATGGTTAAAGAAATCATGTTAGAGATTGTAGGTGCAATACATGACAGACACAAAAGGATAAATAATGAAAAAACAGGTTTCAAATAAAGCTTAGAGCCAGAACCTAGGATTTTATCTAAGTCAATAGACCTTGAGGAAGGATTGAGCAGACATTGGACATGTCACAACTTTGCAATTGCTCGTAGTACACTAGAGTTGGATTTCTTTAGTTGTCCTTGGAGAAGTAGGTGCGGTGGTGCACAGCTTGCGTGCCAGGACTCACGGCTGGAGGCAGAAGAGTCTCAGATTAGAAGCAGCACAGGCAATTTAGTGACTCAGTAAGACCTTGGTCTAAAGTAAAAATAAAATTTAAAAAGGGCTAGAGATGTAGCTTTAGAGGGGTGGAAAGGAAGAGAGCGAGAGCGAGGGGAGGGAGATGGGGAGTCAGAGAGGAAGAGTGAGTGAGAAAGAGAGAGAGAGAGAGAGAGAGAGAGAGAGAGAGACCAAGGGACCAAGTGTGTGTGTGTGTGTGTGTGTGTGTGTGTGTGTGTGTGTGTGAGAGAGAGAGAGAGAGAGAGAGAGAGAGAGAGAGAGAGTTTGAGACACAAAAGAAGGTAAGATTAATAAGTGAAGGGAGATCCAACCTGTTCCCTTAGCTCAATAGCCCACAAATGGCCAAAACTTATTTTCCTTTAACTGGAAGCTCCTCTCGGAATACTGGTTTCATCAACAGATGGCACAACTGAGGAAAATCTTGTGAGCTGTATGTAGATTGCAATGGTATTTTAAACAGAAAGGTTTAACCTGGAGAGGACAATAAACCCAGGGTCACAGTAGGAACAAAAATTAACAACCAAAGGGTAATAATATCGTTCAAACGAGTGACTAACAAAGGACACAGAAGAAAGATGGTGAAAACTGCAGTGGGTTGAAAGAAAAGCCAATGAACTGAATGGGTGTGGCCACAGATTGCACGGGTGACAATCGTAGCGATGTTAACCTTCCAATTCATGGACGCGGGAGCGCTTCTCATTCCAAGCATCGACGTTGGATTCCTTCCTCTGGGTCCTGAGGTTTTCCTTGCCAAGTCCTTCAGTTCCTTAACTTGCTCGAGTCTGGGGACACTGTAGTCTCCTGAGATGTGTGGGATTCCATCCTGGTTCCCACCTCACCAGGTTCATTGCTGGTGCCCAGGCAAGCTGTTGCTCCTCTTGTGCTGATCTGGTACCTGCTGGATTCCTGACTCGGTTGTTCAACCTCATCCTCTGTATGAATATGGAAAATGAAATCCACATTCCATATACCTAATATACATGAATTTTAAAAACTTCACATTTTTAAATGGTCCTCGCATATCACTTAGATATAGGATTGGGAAACTGGTCAGTGAACCAAATCAATCCACTATATTTTTCGCAAATAAAATTGTGTTGGGATTCAGAAGAAATCTCTCCCTATCTCATGGAAGCTGCCTCCTGAAAGGTTCTTTGTGACCTAACTTTCACACAACTCAATACCTGTAATACAAGCTAAAGACAGAGGCAAATCATTATCCCAGAATACAGCGTAGTTTATGCATCGGTCTTCATGTGATGATTATATTTTTAGTACTAAGCTTTCAAATATTAGCACTTTTAATGTCTTTAAAATATTTTCTATGTCCCTGTCATTCAATATCATCATCTATTGGTTGTAAAAATTATTTACATATACCTTCTTAATCTAAAGCAGATTTAGAAGAAAATTTTCCCTTAATTTATCCTTTGAAGATCTAAAAATTAGAGCTCCAAAAATAATTTACACAAGAAAAATTACCATTTTGTAAATCAGAAAATATATATATTCCCAAATTTAAGTTTACGTTTTCTAATTTAAATAAGGCATTTCTGTCCTACAATGATGCCTTACGTGGTACCTGGTCTTGCCGGTGTTGTTTCTGCCCTTAGGCTTGTTCCAAGGCTCACCTCACTGCAGCGTCGCCTTCTCTGAGGACCGTCCTGTGCAGACTGGTGCCTGTACTCAGGCCCATTTCCCAGTCCTTTATCTGGCTAGCCTAAGGTGAAACAGGGACGCTGCCTCTAACTCACAGATGGCAGGAGTGCAATCTCCAGGGCCTCCTCAAAGGGGTACAAACTTCCAAGTATCAGAAAAATAATTTTATTTTCTGTTAATTAGAAGCAACTCCAGGAGAGGCACAAAAATGTGAAGAAATCATGCCTAATCATTCATCAGTGAAGATACGGTGACCAGAGAGTTCTCACTGAAAAGATTTCCCATGGATCGTGAAGGAGCATGGAATATTCTGGACAACAGGCTGCACTAATACCTCAGAAAAAGACCTCTGCAGAACCAGCTCCCAGGACCATGAACGGTGCTCCTTTCCAGCCTCTAAGGAAGACGCGAGCCTTGGGGCGGATGCCGTGGGCCAGCAGGAGAGACGGCGTGGTCTGCGCTCCAGAGACAGGGCACATCTGCTTCTTAAGTTCAAATAAACTTAAATTTGGGAATATGTATTTTCAGATTTACAAACAGATATGAAGGGGAAGGACTGCTCAGGGGACTGGGGTCATCACTGGGGACTTTACCTGGATATTGATGTTTATAGAACTGTCTTATTGGTCAGAAGCCACCTTCTTCTTAGCCTGGGAACTAGGACACAACTAAGAACCTCTACCAAGGAGGATGTCACTAACACATGCTTCTGTTGGTGATCTCTCTTTGCTCTGCTGTGATGGTAATCTTTCTTTCTTTCTTTCTTTCTTTCTTTCTTTCTTTCTTTCTTCCTTCCTTCCTTCCTTCCTTCCTTCCTTCCTTCCTTCCTTCCTTCCTTATTTTAATGTATTTGGTCCACGATTTCATTCTGCAGCCCAGGCTCAGAGGGATTCTCCTCTTTTCAGTCCCCCCACCCCCACCCCAGCACTGATATTACAAGTGTGCACCTCCATGCCCAGTCTTGGTGGCCAGCTCAGCGCGTTCAGGGGTAGGGCCGGCATGGCTCATGGTGCCTAGGCAGGCACTTGGCCTGCTGAGCTACCTTCCCACCTCTTGTTTTAAGTGAAGGATAATGCAGTTATTTGGCACATTTGTTGGAAAAGTGAGTTTGCACCTCTGGCTGTATTTTAGTTTAATACAATCACACAAATGCTGAGAAAATACTCAGTTTGTTCTTCTTCTATAATTTAAGGGAATTTGTTTTCTCAAACCAAGAGAGTGTAGTGCACCCGCCATAATTACAGTTCCGCGATTATGGTTTAATAGGCTGTGAAACACCTACAGGTACCATACATGATAATTTCTGTGACAGTGCAGGCACTGGGTAGAAGCTGTCATCTGCACTTACCGGATTTAAGCTGCACGAGTGTTTTGATGGCATGCATTAATAATGACTGGGTGCATAGACATTCTACATTTAAAATACATGAAACCCGATTACCACCCTGCTAACTGGACTTTTTTCTCCCAAACAGGAGACAGAATATTCCTCTTTCATTAGACCCCAGAGAGCGTTCTGCTCACAGTCCTTGAGTCCAAAAACAAATATGTTTTCTTGCTATCTTTTTCTTTTTTTATCTTAAAGAGAAGATAAACAATGATATAAAATTTCAGAGCACGACAATAGAACAGTAACAATGGTTAATACATTGCTCATTTTTGTCTTCGAAGTAGTTGCTCAGATTATGAGACATGAGTATGAAAAATTGATCAAATGATATAAACACCAAGCTTGCCTTTTAATGAAGTGATAGAAATTAGACGTGCAGTTATTTTCAGAATTTTTATGGATTCTTGATTCAGCTTTGCTTGTTTTCACTGTGTGTCTTGTCTTCACTTTGAGCTTCTGATTACTGCCATGCCTTGAGTATGCAGATGACGTCATAAATGTGGATCCATAGGGCTTCTAAGGTAGGCACCCACACAACTATTGCAAGGGTGTCCTCTCCCTACACGGCAGGTACTGCCTTGAAGACAGCTCTACACAACCACGGGATAAATACGATGGTAGCTTTGTGTGTAGAGCGAAACCTTGGTTCACAAACGTAATTCTTTGCGTGATTCTGGCTGCAACCCGAATGGGACAAGAACAGAGACAACCTCTCCCTAACACCAGCAATGAAGACAACCATTGTGTGAGTTTGTGGCTGGAGGTGGCTCCTTATCTCTCCGGTAGAGTTCCCTGAAGGAGTTTCTAAATACGCAGCAGCTCTCGACTGGCCATAACCAGTCCCAGAGCCGGGACTTGGAAAACCCCAGGCGTCATGGGCTTTGGACTCCTCTGCATAAAGTCCCTGATGCAAGGAGAAGGCGAGGACCGGGGCATCCCACGTGGGGAGGCGACTGGTTGGGCTGCCTTCCGCGTCGCCCGTGGAGACGGGACATCGCTGTAGGTGGCCCGCCTGCTGTGCACAGAGGGTGAGGCTGCAGGAACGTGAGCAAACTCCAGGGCTCCAGCAGAACGCGGCGGCAGTGAATGCGTCCCGTTGTGTGAGTCTGCAGAGCTTGGACAGAAGCCCCTGGTTCAGCCGAACTGCTCTAGGAGGAATGGCTAAAGAATAGCGGGCCCAGAGACAAACTTCGCTGCTCCCAATGTTCCCTGCAAGGTCCGCCCATGCCTGCCTTCATGGCCCTGCTGGAGCTCGAGGTGGAGCTGCAGGAGCTGCGTGTTCCTCAGCGCTGAGAGGGATTTGCCTCACAGGGTGCAGGCGCAGGTGTGGGTGCAGGTGCGCAGATCACCGGCTTCCCCAGCTGGTCAGCTCTCCCTCAGATCTTCTGACCAGGAGAGAAAAACTGATCCTTTTTAGCCATCAGATTTTTGCTTAGATTAAGAGTTATTTATTCTTGGTAAATTTGTGGAGCATTGGGTTGCTTGTTTGCTTTTAATTTAGGAAACAACATTTACCTTTCGGCAACAGTGATCAACCTTCTTATGCTGTAGCTACTTTGACGATGTTCATGTGCATTCGTCTTCCTTTGGCTAAAAGGGAAATCCTCACAGCAGAAACTTTGCATGACTTCACCACCATTAACTAGCTCAATCCCAGAGTTAAAAGATATTGAGGTCTCCCAAGCTCCTGGGCCATGATTTTCATAATGCTGCAGAGGCTGTTTGAAAGTATGGAATGAAATCGCCAAGATAAGGCCATTGTGAATAATATTTAGAGAAAAGCTGTCTTGTTAAAAACACCTCATGTCATTTCAAAAGAATATTTCTAGATGATACAATTCCTTTCCCAGTAGGTGATGCTCAAGGAAATATTGTAATGATATTCTTTCCTTAATTGTAGCCAAAGTCTGATCATAAATATTAGACATGGATTTGCATTATAAAGGTCATATATGAAATCATGATCCCAAATTTGAATTTTAAGGAGAGCTACGGGATTAGCATGCTAGCACTGCTATTCCAAAGCCCCGTCATCAGCTAGGTACCCTGAAGAACAGAAATGTATGGGAGGATATTCGTGAAGAGTAGAAGTCTGAGACCCAGTGTGCTCAGGTTGACTTCTTTTGGGACATCCCTTCTCTCACAATGGAGCCATTGCTTGCCATGTCCTCGCGGGGTCTTCTCTCTGGGAGCATTTGTGGACTGATAGACTTTTCTTATAAGAAAGCAGGTGGTGTTGATTGTGGCCCTTGCATAACTGTAATTAATGATCTTAATAAAATCCCATGTCCAGGTGGAGATGCCTGCTGAGGTCCTGGGCGTTAGACGTGAGCATTGGAATTTCAGCAGGACCACGTTCAATGCCTCACAGCTGAGAAGACACCACTCCCCAAGGAACCAGGCAAGTGCAGCACTGTGCATCACCCCACAGCGCATGCCATGACGAGGATGCTCGGGACCACTTCTCACCCTCGGTCGCTGTGCCACGCAGCTCTGTGCCTGTCCTGATTGACTCCATGAGAGAGATGACAGAAGTCACCGCAATCCACCGTGTTGTAGATTCTTGCATCTCACACCCCTGGGCTGGCTGCTACACCCACCTATCAGGTTTGAAGAAACCACGTGGCCGTTGTTCTCTTTCTTCTGACCCCGGTGGCTCAGCACGGGAAGGCCGGTGCAGGCTGCTCTTCCAGAAGCTAGAAACGTGTAAGCAGTTTCGTCCGCTCTGCTTCTCACTGTGGATGCATAGACATGAAATGTTAGAAATATCTCCCTGATAAAAAGTGGCATTATCTGGTTATAATTTTTAATGACACAAAAATGAGCTTTTTAAATACCTGAGTGAAGATAAAACTTAATGGATCTTCATATTAGCTGAAATCTTCAGATGTAGCTGAAATGTTTAAGCTATGTTTCTTCTGGTGTAAGTGACAGACAGACCTATGTCAAAATGCTGTTTGTATTTTTTGTTGTGCAAAAGGACAGAATAAGAAGAGGCAGTCCCTTCCTGGAAAGGTTCTCGTCTTATCATCTGAGTATCACCGGGCTCTGTCTCTGCACAAAGGAAATCCTCAGAAGGTTTCTTCAGAACAGGGCCTGGAACCGCAGATAATCTCTCGGCAATCTACATTTTCCTTTGAGTGCTTTGGATTAGTGTCCGGCTCAGCTACTGTCCCCTTGGGAGGAGTTTGAACATGACTTTGAGCACAGTGTTTTTTCTATCATTCGATTTGTACTGCAGCTAGGACAGCTCTTCTCAGTTTGAAGTGTCCTTGTCATTATGCTCTGAGAGTCCATGTGTCATCTTGTTTCCTCTAAGGAAAGCAGGCACCTTGATCCATTATTGGAATCTGAACTCTACCCGGTCTAGAAAAGCTGCTCCATAAATACTAGCTCACTGCCTGATTAGGTCACATGACTTTACCAAAATGACTTTGCCTCCTAATTATGTTTTATTTATTCCGTTATGATAATGAGTCCCAATTTCCTCCCCACAGCGTGCGGGGATATCTCCTAGGAGGTGATACAGCAGCAAACAAGAGTGACAGGTGACACGGAGCACCAGACAAGCTGTCCTTGAGCCATCTTGGTGCTGCTAGCTGAAGCCTCCACCTTCTGCAGAGAAGCGTGCCGGGTGAGCTCCATGCCAACGTGATGGGCGTGGGAGCCGCCTAGGGGTAAGAGCTAACATTTGAATGCGTGGCTATGTGTGTCGGGGGTGGGACCTGGGTCTCATCTGCTCCCTGCCCCTTCCTGCCATGAGCTGTGTGCTGGCCCCACTTCCAGGCCAGCACACAGCAAGCATCTTTGCATCCCAGGGCCCTCGCACCATGCTGTGTTGGCCGGACACCTCTGAAACAGCAAGAGGAGCCTCTTGGTTCTCCAAGCTGTGGGTTTCAGATCCTTGGCTCCACCCACGAGTCTTGTTTCAAAACCCCACAGATAAGCAGCTGTGCATTGATTTGAGGGTGTGACTCTTGCAAAGATGACCGGCACTAAGCATCTGAAGCGGAGCGCGAAGGCTTCCTCACGGCTCCATGCTCTCACTTGCTCTTCACTGAAACCTGCACAACCATCTGCATTTCAGAAATTAACCATCTGTGAGCAGCAGAAATTACAGCTGTGAGTAGCAAGTCATTAATTCGCCTGATGATTCGATAGCCTCACGTGTTTTGTAAATTTGATCTTCATCTGAAAATCTATGGGAAGTGACTCCTGTGACATGCAGGAACACACAAACAGGATAAAAATAGCAGGGCCTTACAGTCCAAACAGCAGTCAACTTCCTGGCCAAGACCTGCAGCTGGCATTTGACTCCTAAGAGCAAGCTGACCCTGCCAAATTCTGCTTAAGAGTGGTCTTCCCAATGAAAGTTTTGCAACCATGTAGAACCAAGTCATGCTGAAGAAGGAAAGGCGAGAAAGAGGTGGAGGTGCTCGCCTGAACATGACACCAGGTGTAACTGCGATGAAGTGGTTCACTTGTGAGCTTGGAATTACGTGGTCGTGTCATGAACTAAGAAACCATTAAATACATGAACGGTGACAAAACGCCCAGGAGGCTGCAACCACAGCACAGCCACAAGCATCCCACTTACTGCTTCTTTCCATTTCTTCTGACTTAGCCAGTAACAAATGAGCAGCACTACAAAGGTGAGGTGACAGAAGTGGCTCCTCTATGTGGTGGCCATAGCCACAAAACCACAGGGAGAAAATGATGGTATGGCAAATATCTGTACAGCCTTGCAAAGAAACAAGCCTCATTATGTTGAAAATGGCAAGGAAACACACAGGGGAAAAGGAAACTCGAGAGTGTGCTGTTTATAAATGCCTGGCTTTTATGAAATGAAAATTAGAAAACAGAGTCAGTAAGATAAGGATAACAATTTCAAAGAGAAGAATTTGCTATCTGTAGATACATAGATTACATGGGTAAAAGGCACAAGGACACATGTTCAAAATTCTACTGTTTTCCCCTGGCCCAGCTGAGAGCATGTGCTTCCGGTACATCAGATGAAGCCAGGGTCCCCTTGTGGTGGCACCGTCTCACACTCCGGTGGCCCTGGATCCTCAGCTGGACAGTGGCAAAGCTTGGTCATGAGTTCCAGCTCGATGGTCAAAATGAAAATATTTGCCTGCTGAAAACATCCTCGATAAATAAAGAGATGATATTTACTCTGTCATGCTACACAGAAATTCAGATTTCTTTAATTAAGATGTAGATATAGGGCCTGTGAGATAGCTCAGTGGACTAAGTGCCTGCTTAGGCAAGTTCAGGGGCTGGTGTTAGATCAGATGCCACATGCCATGCTGGCCCTGCCCCCAGGTATGCAGAGCCTGGGACCAAGTCTGAGTGTCTTGGTGCATGCCTGTAATCCCAGTGCTGGGGAGGCTGAAACAAACCCAAGATGTGTAATGAGACACTGCAACAGCCAAATACATAATTTTTTTTAAAAAAAGACATGGGTATATTAAATATATTACACATATATAAAATCCAGATCACTCAATTTTTCCTCAGGAAAATAGCTTTCAGTTTTCAGTTTTTGTTCTTATATAAGTTATTTTCTCAAATTTTCATTATAGTGAACACAAAACAATATATACACTTGCAAATCTGTAAGAAGACAAAATACATTTAAAGTAAAATTAAAATATAAATAGTTTGTTACAAAATATAGTGCTCCCTTGGGAAACTTCAAGCCTCCAGGTTGTACTTTAAAATGCAGGCTAAAGATTTTAAACTGAAGGCCTTCAGTTTTTGCCATTTCGTATGGTTTTGGCAATTGGTATCTAATGGGTAACTTTTATGAGATTGAGATACATGCCATCTATTCCAATTCTCTGTAGGTTTTTTTTTTAATTTATCATGAATGAGTGTTGCACTGTGTCAAAAGCCTTTTCTGTATCAATTGAGATAATCATGTGGTTTTTCTTCTTGATTCTATTAATGTGGTGTATTACATTTATGGATTTGCGTATGTTGTATCACTCTTGCATTCTGGGCATGAATCCCACTTGGTCATGATATATAATCTTCTCAATGATTTGCTGCATTGTGTTTGCTAGTACTTAACTGAGGAATTTTGCACCTATATTCATTAGAGAGACTTGTCTGTAGTTCTCTTTTGTAGTTGGATCTTTGTCTTGTTTTGAAAAAAAGAGTAATACTTGCCTCCAGGCCTGAGTTTGAGAGAGTTGCTTCCCTTTCAATTTCACTGAAGAGTTTGGGAAAAGTAGGCATTAAATCTTCTCTACATTTTTTTGTAGAATTCTGCTGTGAATCCATTGAGACCTGGGCATTCCTTTGTTGGTAGGATTTTTATTATATTTTCAATATTTCTTGTTATTGGGTTATTGTGAGATTATATATCTTCTTGATGAGGCTTTGACATTTCATATGTGTCTAGGAAACTGTCCATTGCCTCTGTGTTTTGCATCCTGTGAGAGTAAAGGTTTTGGCAGTACATGCTCATGATCTTTTGAATTTCTCTAGGGTCTGCAATGATTTCATCCTTTTCACTCTTTATTGCATGAATTTGGGCTTTTTCTTTCTTTTTTTGATCAGGTTTGCTAGGAGTATATCAATTCTATTTATTCTGTCAAAGAACCAACTCTGATTCATTTATTTTTTGTATTATTTTCTTCATTTCCAATGCATTAATTTATGCTCCAATCTTTATAATTTTCTTTAAAAGCTAGATTGGATATCCCATTTGATCCAGCTATTCCCCTCCTGGGCGTTTTTCCAGAAGAACTGAAAATCTCATACTATGGTGATAGATATGCACCCATGTTTATCACATCACAATAGCTATATCCTGGAAAAAGTTCAGGTGCCCGTCAACTCAAGAATGAATAAAGATGTGGCAGGTCAGCAGACAGCTCTGCTAATGAATTGAAGCAGCGTGATGCATGGGTTCACCCAAGATTAACTAACAGCAAGATTGGCAGCAGATAATGAGCATTACTCAGCTATAAAATGGGACAAATTTGAGTCTTTTGTTGGTAAATGGATACAACTAGAGAACATACTCTTAAGTGAAATAAATCATAACTGCATGTGCAAACTTTGTATCATCTCCTTAGTGTGAGAAACTAAAAGAGAAAAAGTAGAATCTGAAAGGTATAGACACTGGGAAAAGGGATGGAGCTTACTCAAAAGGAAAGAGTGAGTTGAGGAGGACAGGAGAGGGAGTGGAGGAAAGAGATTTATCTACATATGCAAGCACGATGGTTTGGACAACTGTGCTGTGCATTTCTGCTGGTCTATGGAAAGGAGCAGTTCATGCTATAAGCTGTTTTGTCTCCTTTTTTGCAATTGCACTTTCTACTTTTTTATTTTTATCAATTTAGGGTAAGATCTACAGGGTGCACAGGGTCTCCCTACACAGATCAGACTTGCAGCGATTCTCCTGTTTTCAGCCTCCCACGTACCAGGATTATAGGCACACACTGCCACACCCGGTCTCAATTGCCATCTCAGCACACCTCGAGGACAGGGCCAGCAGGGCACCCTGGGGATCAAACCCCAGCCACTGCGCTCTGCCCAAGCAGGCACTTTAGTCTGCTGAGCTATCTGGCTGGCCCTACTTTCTCTCTTCTTAATTTCTTATACATTTTTTTTTCTTTCTTTCTTCTTATATTCTACATGCACACATCTGGTAATAGGAATAACTAGTTGGAAGACAACGCTGTGTATTACAACAAATATTGTGAAATTCATATCATTTTTAAGTGAAATTATACTGCTTTGAATTTTGTCTGTTTTAATTCTAATTTGTACTCTCTTTGAAAAATAAAATAAAGAAATTTTAAAAAGAAACTTGTGTCTCATGGAATTAAAAGAAAAAAAATACAGGCTATAAGAGATGGAAAAAGTACATGTTTTGGATCACCTCAACAAAACCTGCGGACATGGGTCCTGGTTTCTATGTGCCCAGTGTTTAGAGCAGGACTGGGGCACAGTTCAGAGGTACAGGTACCTGCCTTACAAGTCCAGGGTCCTGAGTTCAATGTCTGGTGTGTGTGTGTGTGTGTGTGTGTGTGTGTGTGTGTGAGAGAGAGAGAGAGAGAGAGAGAGAGAGGGAGAGAGCTTTTTTTGAAATTTTATTTTTATGTATTTAGTATAGGGTCTTACTATACAGATTGCACTTATAGTGACTTTCCTGTTTTCAGCCTTCCAAGCATTTGGTTCACAGGCCCAAGCTGCCACGCCCACTCTAAAACAAACAAACAAAAAAGCTAGAAAAGAACACTTATAGTAAACTTCTGAATGAACAGGCACCATGAAAGCCCAGCCAAATGTGTGTATCTATCAACTTACATTAATGCAGGTTCAAGACGGGACAATGGACCCAAAACAATTATTTTGCTACTTGTATTTTGAAGTCTGTAAGAAGTCTTGGATGCTATATTTTCACCAATCACCAATTTGAAATAAAATGCTTAAATATCTTACAGTTAATGGCAACACAACATACCAAACTGAATATTGGAACTGGCGTTCTTGTTTTATGCCTGGATATGTGCGTCACTTCTCCTCGCTGGGACAAAGTCTTGAAACATCTAGGAGGACAGATTTTATGTTTGGCATAGGTAGGCTTCGGGTGGGGCAAGGTGGGGCTCGGACCACCACAGTGCAGAGCGGCTGCACAGGCGCTGAGGACGCGGTGAGGAGGGGGAGCCCCAGGGAGATGCTGCCGCCCGGGTCCCGGCAGGTGATGGGCTGGTCCTGCCAATGCCCAGCCCCCGCCCCATCCAGTCGCCCACCAGCAGGAGCCACCTGAGCAGCCCGTTCTGATCTGCCACACCTGTTTAACAGTTGAAATTATCTCGCTCATACTGTGCCGGGTATTAAAGGTGTTAATGGAATATTTAGCATTCTGGAAACAAGTGATGAGGTGTAATATTAAATTCCCCTTTTCCGTACAGTGCTGTCACCCGGGTTCTCCTGACACGCCCGGTGGAGTAGCTCAGCAATGCGCAGACGGCGTGTGGGTGCAACCGATCGCCCCGTCGCAGGAAGCGCTCCCGCGCACCTCATTACTTGGCCGCCAATTTCGCTGATAGTCGACCTCGGATGAACCCGAACATCACCACTGCGTCAATTCATTAACGGAGCTGTCCGCTGGCCTGTGATTCACGACCCCAGCCGCGTCTCGTAATTAAGTCTCGGCTCAGCAGAAGTCCCCGCAGCAGGCCAGGCTGTCCGCACTCTGGGCTCCTTCCACATCTTCTCCACACTCACCGTGGCAACTATCGCGCTGGAGGCAGAAAAGACAGGGATGCCACAGCTGCGGGGGGAGGGGGGAGACAGAGGCTATGCGTGCGGCTCTGAAGGAAGAGCGTGCCTTGCTGTCCCCTCTGACTCCTAAGACTACCTGCGACATAAGATCAAGCCCAGGCAGCCCGGGGGGCTCAGGGGACAATGAGGGGACAGAGATGAGCCTTCTGGGTTTCCCTACCATGTCCCTTACGCTGCACAGGAAATTGCACAAGTTTTCAACTTGCAATCACCAACAGGTGTAGACAGGTGCAACTCCAGGACAAGCATGTAGACACCGGCTGGACCTCAGGCGAGGCTGCCCTAAGTGGGTACCATGGCTGAAGGGCTCACCCGACTCCAGAGATGCCGGGGGAAACCTGGCCGCTCCTCAGATTCCTGCCAAGCTGCCACAGTCTCAAGGGGGCGAACGCGGTGCTCCCCTGGTCTGCAAATGCAAGAGGCCAGGACAGCGCTTCCCCGTGGGGTGGCCTCAGGCCCCCACGCCATCTGTCCTTCTCTGGCTGGGTGTCTGCTGCTGATGGTTCAGCCTTGCCCCACCTGCGAGCCTGCAGGGACCCCAGGGGCTCAGCCTCTGCTGCATGCTCAGAGCACTGACCAGCACTGGGTGGCCGCAGAGGGCCACTCAGCCTGTGTCCCTGTGGTTTTGACTCAAAGGACAACCAGGTCTCCATGTCCACCTCTAAAGCACTGCAGAGGCTGAATGAGGTGCCAGGAAGAAATGAACAGTCAATGAATTTTAGGTCACCGAAAGTCTATGAATATATTTAAATACAAATTTATTATAGCAACACAATTTGTCATAGCTTAATCTTGGAAACAATCCAAATGTCCATCAAATGAGGAATGGATAAAAATACAATGGAGCATTACTCCACTGTAAAGAAAGATAAACTTGAGGCTTTTACAGGTACACGGGTGCAGCTATAGGCCCTACTCCTAAAGGAAATAAATTAGACTCACATGTGTAAACATCCTATTGTCTTCTCAGTGTAATAACCTGAAAGTAAACAAAACCTGAAAGGTATAATGACTATTGTGGAAGGGAAAAAAAAACCACTGAAAAGGAAAGAGCAAACTGGGAAGGAAGAAAAGACAACAGAAGGACGTGGTAAGAAGTTATGTGAATATACACAAAGTGGCTAAGATAATTGTGCTAATGTCTTTCAGCTCCTTGCAAGGACAGTTAGTGCCTGTGTTGTGTGGCCCATCTTGCATGCAGGAGTGGGGCATCCTAAGCAACTTCTGGGAAGATGACAATAAGCAGTAGAATAACCATGGCTCATTTTCTATTTTTATGATCTAAACTCTGTCTGTCTCTTTACAGTAAAAAAAAAGTAATGAAATAAGAAGTTAGTATCAAAGAAAATACAGGAAATACACAAATGTGTACAGGCTAAGTGATTTTACGCTGAGCTACAAAAACATTGAAAGGAGTCGTAAGTGAAATGAGAAAACATTTCAAGAAATGATGAACTGGTGAAAATGAAAACTTCACTCAGGTGAAGGAATAGGACAAATTTATTAGGGAACATTTGTAACAGTGACAGCACTATTGACAACAACGGAAGGAATAGCACCAGTCACCCACATTTCCCCTGTAAATGCTGCAGCCAATTAAGCACAAGTATGACGAAGCGAGAAATGGCAAGAGCTAGAGTACATCCTGGAGCTGTGCACACAGGATCGCTAAGATGACTCTACTTACCACCCAGTACTCTCAGTTTTGGGAAGGGAGGCATGAGCGCTTAAAATTATTGCCTGGACCCACTCGATATGCCAATATCGGTCATTCGAGCCACCACACAGTGGACCACGACGTGCCACCCAGCCACCACTGCTGGCCACCTTTCAGCCTGTTCTCACTCTTCTCTTTTGTGTTGTTATTGTTTTTAAAAGGTGTACTGCATCTAATGTCTTATCTATTATTTGTCTACTCTTTAAAATAAATTTTTAAAATATTAAAAGGAAGAAAAAAAAAACCCTGAAGGTATGTGGAAAGGAGCAGTTAATGTTTCCACTGCTCGGCCAGTTGGGCGTCTGTATCTGAGGGTCTGAGTGACAAATAGGATGATGATATTGTGTAACGGAACAGCCACTGTTCACTTCCTGCACTTTGAAATTCTGGGCCACTTTTATTGTTTCACAGTGCTCTGTTTTTGTTTTCATTGTTATTATTTGTTCTTTGTTTCTTCTTTAAAATAAAATTTTAAGTGAAGAATTACAGTAAAAGTTCATTCTCATTTTAAAAGCAACAAAACAGAGAAATCAAGCAAGGAAAGATCTCATACTTTTTTCTTTTTTCTTTCTTTTTTTGTCTTCTGAAGACAGAGTCTCACTATTCAGTTCAGGCTGGCCTTGAACTCCTTAGGTAGCCAATCCTTGCCCTTCGATCCTCCTGCCTCTGCCTCCCAAGTGCTAGGTTACAGGCATGTGCCACCATGCCCAGCAAGACCTTACCTTTCGAAAGAAATACAATTGCCAACGTTTGATTGAAGTGGATGAAAGTATGAAAGAGAGAGAGAAAAATGGATTTAAACGATTAAAATCACAAATGAGTTTCTTTAACACTAACCACCTAAAAGATATCTTTTAAATGGAGAAATAACAAGATGAATTATATGCCATCAATTTAGATATCTAAAAAATAAATTCCAAGACTGATACAAAACGATAAAACTGACACGAATGTAAGAAGCTATTATGGTTTGTAACTAATTGTCCCCAATGCCTCATGTAAATCATGGAGCTGTCCAGTGCAGGGCTCGAGGGGTGGGGCCAGAAGACCAGGGCGGGGCTCAGGGGCGGGGCCATAGAAGCATGAACGTTAAACTGACAGCATGCGCCTCCCCGACAACCCGCCCAAGGCCTGGTGGCCTCTCTTGGAGCAGATCATCCTGGACACAGCGGCCCAGTGTCTGGAGGTCTTGCTACATAATTCCAGCTTCTTTAGACTATGAAACCTCCAGTAACTGTGAGCTAGATAAACCTTTCCCTTCCTTAGTCTTGTGTGTCCGGTATTTGTTCCAGCAACAAGAGAAAAGTAACTAATACAGAATTCTAAATAAGTCTAGAAGATGCCAGAGTTCTGATTCAGTAATTAAACATTTTGCAACTACAGAAAGAATCAGACCCACATGGTACCAAGAGTAAATCTTACAAAAACCTGAAGTCTAAATAATAATTATTTCTAAAACATAGAGACCAGTGTCTCTCCTGCATATATTAAATATGCACATCTCTTTAACACAGCATTAACGAATAAAATCAAATTATATTATTAAAGAATCATGCCCCATTACCATGTATAACTCATCTCAGGAATTCAACGTTGATTTAGTCTGAGAAAGTCAGTTAATACAAAATAGAAATAGAACTAAAGCTGAAATGGAACAGAATAAATGACAAAAGAAAGAGTGTTGTAAAGGACAAGAGACACACCACCGTCTCAGCCTCGAGGAGGAGGACTTGCCCAAATCAATTACATGAAAGCACTGAACGAAATCCTTCCTAGGAACACGAGGGTTTCTTCTGATACCTTTGTACAATGCCTTCTGAGAGCTCCTGAGAAGCCCGGCTTTCATTTCGGCTTGCATCTTGCAAAGTCAGCCAGCAAGCAACCGCTGTTTCCGATGATCTCGCACCCTTTACACATGAATCTGTCCCTGTCCTGTTTCTCACAACTGCATGTGGCACTGTCATTATTTCAAAAGAAAATTTCTAAAATGGAATTTTATATCGTATCTAAAACCTTGGGCATAATTAAATGTGATTGCAGGATGGTGTTGTTATCCTGGCAAGCACGATTCCACTCCAGTGTTAAAATAAGAAGCAGTGCATTCTACTGCATTCACATTTCTTGTCTTTGAAAAATAAGATGAATTTTTGTCTCCACTTCATGTCAAAATCCCCTCCTGAGATTATTTCTATGTATTTGACATTTCTATTCTGTCTGTATTCGGACTAATTTTAAACAGCACAAAACAAAGACAATTACATAATGCTAAACAAGTACTGAGTCGTTGATATAAATCAACGCATCAGAAACACCTCCTAGGCCTGCATAGCCGGCAAGCGACTATGCTGCATTTAAATTTCAAACATTTTAAAAAATATTAGAAATAAATGTATCGCAAACCAGAAACTAGAGAAACCAGGCCAGAAACATAAGTACCTCATAAATCTAGTATAATTGTGTAGAATTCTGATGAGGACATTGTGGACAGGTACAAGGAAACCCAAGCCAGTGTAATTTTCACTTTAAAACTCTAGGACGCAAGTCAAGGTCAAGAGTGCGGTCATCTATCTTGAGGGCCTTCCCATGTTTTCCATGACATAACGCATGAGACAGTGAATAACAATGTTTAGCACATAATCATCAGAAGTGGGGCTAAGGCCTTATGGTTATGAGTACGGAAAGAGTACTTTGTGTTACATAGCAACAAAGGCTTAGAAGATGACAACAATAACAGGTCACAGGTTTTGGACTAAACATTTGCTAAACCATGAATTTCATCCTGTTAAATTTAACTAAAGCTCTTTGTATACTTTTGCCCTTGGAATTGAGCTGAATGGTTATAAGTCATGAGCTAAGATGTTTTCTTTTTTTTTTTTTTAATTAATTAATTTATGCTATGGCCAGCTCAGCGAACCGTGGTCCCTGCGGTTGCCTAAGCTTGCCTAAGCTTGCCTAAGCAGGCGCTTTAGCCCGCTGAGTTATCTTGCCGGCCCAAGATGTTTGCTTACAACTGTTGTTTTACTCTTAGAGACTCTGAGACATGTCTTTCCTGTGTGCTCCCTAAGGCCAGAGTGACAGAAATGTCACGGTCACAAGGGACGCCCTGTTTTCTAGGGCACTGAGAGCTCTCAGCTGCAGCTCTCACAGGGCTCCAGCTTACAGGTGCCAGGCTACCCCCAGAACCGTAGCTCTGCTCACAGTGGACATATTCTGGTGGACCATGTTCTGCATGAAGTCATGATTTCCCAGGCTGGGTGCAGGGCTACCCACCTACAGTTCCCACACTCAGGAGTCTGAGGGGGAAGGATTGCCAAGACCCAAGGCCAGCCTTTCATGGGGCCCTGTCTCAAGGAAGAAACTAAAAACTTTAAACAACCAGAAAAAAAAAGATAAAGGAAAAGCAACACAGATGAACTACTCATCTCACACATTGTGAAAAAAATATTAAAAGAATTTAAAGGGGCTAGGGAGATAGCCCAGTGGAATAAATGCTTGCCTGCAAAGCATAAGGTCCTGAGTTCAATTCCTGGTACCATCTAGAAATAAAAAAATAAAAGTAACAAACTTTATGGCAGATCTTTGGACATTTTAATTTGAAATACAGCATAAAATACTCCTCAATTTTTTGATATGTGAGTGTTATAAGAAGCATATTCTGTTCTCATTATGATAAATTTATAGAATTTGAAGAAGATAAATGTTTTAAACTTGTAATCTTTTGCACAGAGAGAGCATGACTTCAATATGTCTACAGTTCCGTAGAACATTGATAGTTTTGGTAACTTGAAATCCCAATGCATTTCTCCGTGCTAATGTGTTTTACTGCAATCTGCAGTTCTAATTAGTTTGGGGATGACAAGGTATGTGCCCATCCTGCTGGTTCTGACGAGCTCATGCGATGGCCAAATGGCTCAAACTTTTCAGCCCTCTCTGTCTGATTTGTAAAACAGGGTGAGGCACTGGGAACTCTAAACTCAGAAGTGTTTTGGCTCTAGAGAGTACCCCCAAAACCTCAGGGGCTCACAGACGTGCATCAGGGTGTGGCTGTCATGGGGAGCTGGACTTTGGGGCACTCACCCTCTGGAGGGTTCGGAGCCTGAGTGTGTGCTCAGGAGGCTGCTGCTGTGGGGGCTCACTGGGTGGGTTTACCCCTCCGTGGGTCCCCCCACTGTCACGTGAGCAATTTCCTCTGCCAAGCCCTCTCATCATGGCTGCCTACTTCTCAGCAAGGTGTTAAGCCAAGTTCTTAGAAACAGTTTATGCACTGTTTCCTGGGCTTGGTGAAAGGAAAGGCAGGTTTGAGTCTTAAAACTCAGAGGCATCTTAAAATCTGTAATTCTCTCAAAGTTGTTTACAGAAAAGATGCCATACTTGTGTGATGAACATAAATAAATCTTTTTTAAAGAAGGAAAAAGAGTAACCATATGTAACTCAGGGCTTGTTTTATGCCTTATGAATAATAAACCTGTCTCATTAAATGTTCAAAAAAAAAAAAAAAAACCAGTTTATGCGGCAGACCAAATCAGTCTACACAACTGGGGGCAGGCACGTGGCAGAGGCCTGGCCCACACCGTCTCCGTCTCCTCATCACAGACGTGAAGAGAACATGAAGCGAATAAGGAGCTCTGCAGCAGCAGCACCCCAGAGTCTGCACCCCCAGCTTCACCATCAGGAGAGCAGAGACAGACCCAGCTGCTGTCTGGAGGCCCGGGGCAGCGAACCAAATGAACCAATCCGCTGGGCTCTCGTGCCCAGGTACCCATCAGCCACCACTGTGCATCCCTGAAGAGGCTTTGCTGGCGAAAGTGACATTTAACCCTGGCTTGTGCGAAGTAGGTTGCACTGCACGGTCAGGGACAGCCCCATCCGACCACCAAAGGCCTACATAAGACAAAGATGGAGTGGCCCTGCCGTGGCAGAGCTGCCCAGAGATCGCCACCTGCCACCTGCAGCCTTGGGCCAAGGCTGGTCTCCGTCTCCAGCCCTCAGACATCTTCTGATAACTTTGAACTTGGCAAACTCCTCTAGACTCAAATATACCAATTGCTCTTCTCTCTCTCTCCCTCCCTCTCTCTCTCTCTCTCTCTCTCTGTCTCTTCTCTCTCCCTCCCTCCCTCCCCATCTTTCTCTTTCTCTCTCTTCATCTATTATGAAAATCTTTTCCATGACATAAATCCAGAAATCCAACAAAGTTGTTTCGCACATAATTAGGAGAAGCATAGCTAAGGCCAGGTGATTACGGTTAAAAGAGTCAGGAAAGCTTTAGATAGCAACAGAGGGCAGAGTGTGGGCTCTGGATTAGCTGTGTGCTTCTACAGTGGTCACACACACCACCCTCTCAACCTGAACTGGAGTTTCACCCAGTAAATAGGATTAATTCTTCCCCAGTGCCTTTCTGAAGGTGTCAAGCGTGCCAGCCCAGGCAGGGTTCTCCTAGGCCCACACCTTGGCTCCCGCTCCTGGAGTCAACAGCAACTGGGAACCATCCTCTCACATACTTCCCCTGTGTCTCCTTTCTAATTCACAGACAACACAACAACAACACAACAGCATGGATGTACACACACACACACAGTGCACATACGGTGATTTCCAGGAGATAGTTTCGGTTTCTCCTGCCTACTTGGTGGCAGATCAGTGTGTCACTGTGGTTGCTGGGGACAACATTGCCTTGTCACTGTGCGGAGATCTGTGACTCTTCCGGTGCCAGGCCTACCGCATCGTGCGAGGTTCACTGGCTACCAGCCCTCCTGTTCTCTTCCTGGCAGGCGACTTCCTTTCCTTCCTCTAGGCCCAGCCCTAGGCTTCCAGCAGGGCCACACGTGTCAAGCGTGGCCTTGAAGGTGTTCGTGTGAGGGCCACCTCTCCCTTCTCAGCCCCACTGATCTGATATAAGAAATTTCATGGTTTCCAGCATAAAAGCTTTATTTTCCACATGGATTGCTTAAAAGTGACCTTTGGCCTTACCCTCTAGGTCACTAAGAGTGCCGCTCTTCTACTGTCTTCACCAACACAAAACGTGGAGTGGCCACTTTTCATTTTCATCTGATTCCACTAAGACACAGGCGTCCTCCAGGAGCCCACTGATACCTGTCCTGTAGGTTTCCTGATCACGTCACCTGGTTCCCGCAAAAGATAAAAGGCGTGGACAGTACATGTACCCAAGCGTGTGCAAACACCCATGCGTGGCTGAGGGGCCTCACCTAAGAGCAAGATGCTGGCTTCTAACTTTACTGTAAGGCACGGACATGGCTGAGCTCAGGCGCAGCCAGACACCAAGCCCTCCAGGAGTGTTAGGGCAGCGCCTCTGATGCAAGCCAATGATGGGTTCTGGGTCTGCCCGGGCCCTGGTAGAGCTCGATTCCGGGTGTGCCAGGCTGGGTTGCACAGGTGTGGCTGCTGACTCTGTGTCTGGCCTTGGTCCTCCCCACTGGCCCGCTTCCCTGTGCTGTTGATGAGCTAAGTGTCTTTGATTCACAGCGCCCTTCCCCAAGGTGTCCCTGCCTGGAGTCAGCACACCATGGACTGAATCCTCTTAGCATAGGAACCACTCAGACCTCTGTCCTCTATGTCGTGGGGCTGCTCTTATCTGCAGCGAGGGGAAATGGTTGGGCTGGGTCCCCAGGGCCACCAACCAGGAAAGCTGACAGTGTAGCTCCCATCTGAGGACTGCGGATCCCTTACAGAGAGAACTAGTGTGCGGGATGGAACTGACAGGCGAGGGAGGCCCAGTGCATCACCCACGGGCAGTCCGGCGGGAAGAGCTTCCTTTCCTGAAGAGCGGCCAGCTTTGTGTTTTATCGGTTCTTTCCACTCTGTGGATGAAGCCCACCTGCCTTGGACAGTGGACCCTCCTCCACTCAGCCTGCCTGCGTCACTTTCAGCCTCCTAACAATACCCTCACAGCCACGCCCACAGTGATGCTTGGGCAAGCACCCGGGCACCCGTGATCCAGCCAAGTAGACAAATGCAGTGAGCCATCTAGCAGTGGGGGTGCCCGCCCCATCCCAGCTCGATGGGTGGCTGATCTGGGAGAGTCAGGAGTTCAAGTCCAGCCCGACTAAGTGAGAACCTATCGCAGATAGATAGATAGATAGATAGATAGATAGATAGATAGATAGACAGACAGACAGACAGACAGACAGACAGACAGACAGACAGACAGTTGGAGGGGGGTGGATGGAGCCCAGCATGTGGGCCCTGGATTTGCTCCCTAGTAGCATCCACACACCACACACACACATACCACACACACACACACACACATCACATACAAAACCACCATAGACTATTAACATCCTAATACAATTTAAGATTATAGATTTATTCATGTAGTTGAAAATTATGCACTGAGACCAATGGTCTATTCAAAAGACACGAGCAGCGCATTTCTTCCCCAGCCTTTGTGTCGTTTTGTTCCCGTTTCCTCGGCTGTGCGTCGTCTTCCAAGGAGGTCTGAGGTTCACCGTGGAGATTCCACAACCCCTAGGAGTCCAGGTCTACGAGGACCGGGTATCCAGCTCGCTCCCTCTGCAGTGCAGACAGCAGCATCCACTCACCTCCTACCTGTGCAACCGAGAGAATCCCGCTCTTCTCCTGTCCACTTTTTCCCTGAACATGTGAAATTTAGGCTCCGGACCCGAGGGGGCACGGGTTCAGACGTTGATGTGGCCAGCGCCCCGACAGCTGCATGGCGCCACCTGCGTAGCTGGAGAGGCTCTGGCTTCCTGTGAGCAGCCCCTTGCGATGCCGCAGAAGCTGATGCTTTGTGGGGGTAATGGGGTGGACTGTGCCCCTCGTGGGGCTTCCAAGCCAGGCCCAGCATAGGCCTCTTCCTTCTGCTTTATGAAGGTATCTCAGGCCACGGGGACAGGAGCTTACATTGTTGCCAGAGCTGTACCAACAGTTAGATCTTTCCTGTTGAATTAACAGTGCACTGAATGCCTGCTTTAATGGTTCCTTTTATACTTTGCTTGGATTCACTAGTACTATGCAGAGAAAGTTTTAATCTGAAATTTTCTCTTAAAAAGTTTACTATGCCAGCAACTTTCAGCTTTTGAAACTGTGAGTGGATCTTGTCTTTTAAGCCCAGAAGGACCCAGAAGCCCTCCCCCATGACCGGGGAAGACACATGCTCCCCAGGGGACCCCAGAGTCCCCAACTCAAGGCCACCTCCACTTGCTCTCTCTGACCTCCTTACATGCTGGATTGTGCCAGTGCAAAATCAGATCTAGAAATAACAGCATCGCAGCTTAGGTTTTGGATAACTAGGGAATACTACTGTGTCTTATAAAGTCATTCCCTACTGGTCCACCTGTGCATAAGAAAATAAGTCATGCGCCATGTTGCTATGATTTAGGTCCAAAATGTCCCCCGGAGTCCCATGCACTGAGAGGCAGAGTTTTTGGAGTAGGACTGGGTTGTGGGGTGTAGCTGCACTCAACTGTGGATTAATTGATGTGTGCAGTTGGATCCCGCCCTGTCACCGGGACCAGAACTGACTCTGCTTCTGAAGGGAAGCTCCTCCTCGCCTCTCCCCTCCCCCCTCCCCTTCCTGCCTCCTCTGCCTTGCTTCCGGGCCATTAGAATGTGAGCACCTTTCCTCCACCACCACCTTCCACCATGATCTTTCTGCTTCGGACCCCACCAATCAGACTGAACCTTCTGCAGCTGAGTCAGGTTAACTTCCTCCTCCTTTAAATTGCCAGCTTTGGGCCTCTTGCCTCAGCCGTGGTGGAGCTGACCATCACGGTGTGTGGTACCCAGACTGGACTTGGACTGGTAATGTGCGGGGACCTTAGTCATGCAGAAATGGAACAGAGGGGTCACATCTGTGCTTTGGAATGCTCACTCACTCACTCACTCACTCAGGGAAGTGTCAAACTCTGATAGACATAAGGTGCTTCACGCAAAGCGATGTGAACTTTAATAGCAGATGCCTTTTCTAGTTGGGAGAAACCTGGAAAGGTCAGAGCGCAGGGAAGTTCTTATGCTTCAGCTCTCCAACTGAGCATCTAAGATGTGAACTGCTCGGGGAACTTCCCAACAACTGTTCCAAACAGCCTCCCTCACAGCCTCTCCACAGCTTCTCCAGTTCCGCCTCTTATGCTGCTGGCAACAGCACTCAGGTGCGCCTCCTGAACCCAGCACCACCCTAGTCCAATTCAGCTGGGGGTGACGAGTCGGGGCCACCAGTTAACAACCCACTGTGACATTACAGTCTGATGATGTAGGAACTTGCCAGAATGTTCTCTTGCTCTACACATCTCTTCCAATACTACTTCTTTTTCAAGAAAATCAGCCTGAGGCCCCCCAGTAATAACAGCCAAGGAAAACAATCATGTCATCAGAAATAGGCCCCCTCATCTTTCTTCAATTGCCTGTAGATTCTCATTCCAAGTTTTCTCACAGGCAGTCAAACAGGCAGACGCAGTCAGGCTTTTCTTTCGTAACTTTGTCTTTTTGCAGAGGAGGAGTCAGTGCCTCTGGAAAGACCATCCCTGCAGAGTTCAGCTCTATGAGTTTGAAACGAGGACTCCCTCAGACATTCTCGCTCTGTGTGTTGCTGCTCTGTGTGACCTGCACAGTTCTGAAGTACGGGATGTGACTACCAAGCACACGTTTTCTCTCTTTGTTCTCAGTTCTCTGGACACAACACCTACCATAGTAGGTGGAGATTTCTCTTGCGAGGCCCAGGGAAACTTTACAAGAAGTTATGATTACCTTGTTTTCTCTTATTTTTGCCCATGAAAATGTCCAATTTTCTCAGCGTTTTAATTGAATTTCTTTTGATTATGGGTAACTTGTAAATTACATTGAGATTGTGTATCTTACTGTACTGGACTGAGATTCATTTACGAAATCGCTTGAAACAAGTATTGGTGACTTTAAAGTAATTAAAGAGGCTTCAAGATCACAAATTTACTGCTGTAGACAGGGTTAAAACTATAAAGTTTTGGGTTTTTCTTTTATTACTAGTTCTAGAATATTCCATTTTATCAGCAATGCCTAACAGGCCAATTAGAAAAGAAGCCACATCTTTAATTCATTCCAATATCAGTACTCTAAGTCATTTCCTCTTCCCAAATAGCAGATTTAACAGAGGACTCTCTACTTAATAACTTTGTGCTAAAAATATTAATAGGCAATTTCATTTATAAGTAACAACTAAATACAAGGACTTAAGGAGAAACCAGATGTAAAAATGAATTTTAATATGCACACAAGCTTGAGTTAGTATATTTCCAATGAAAATCACATCCTGTCAATTAAGGCAACATGGATTCCATTAAAAATTGTTGAATTAGATGTCCTTCCTGGTGTGATATGAAAAGCATTAAGGAAAGTTTTAACAGCAATTTGAGGAGATAACAAGTGACATATATTGAACAAGAACCTTCGCATTTTCTCTTCTATAAGGGCCTAAATGCTTTTCCAAGGACAAAACCCTATGTTTTCACTAGGAGATTATTGGAGAAAAACCTTTACATCATAGTGAAAACGAGGGGTCTGGAGGCTCGGACGCTGAGTCCCAGGCATGGCCAGCCCCGGCCTCCGCTCCTTCACCACCCTTGAGCTTTGGATGCCTTTGACTGCAGAGCTCCACATTTCCCAGTGTCACCCCCAGGGATGTTGACTATGATATACACTGAAGCAAATGGCTTTCCATTAAGTTTTCATGCTAGCAAAAATGAACAGCTAAATATGAATGATCTAATCATCTAGTTGTGAAATATTAAAAATAAGTTAATGCAAAATATAAAGGAATGAAACTGTACCAATAAAATTAGTTTAAACAATCAAAAAAGAATAAGATCTCTGGAGCAGATTGATGAAGTGTGTAAAAGAGCTTTTTTTAAAATACAACTTGGAAACAACCCACATGCTCAGCAAATGAAGAATGAATAAAAAGACATGATGTTTTTATACAATGGAATATTACTCAGCTATAAAAATATGAACTCTAGACCTTCATGAGTAAATGGATGTAACTAGAGGCTGTAGTCACAAATGAAATGAATCAGCCCCACACGTGTAAACAACATGTTGTCTCCCTAATATAAGAACCTGAAAAAGCAAATAAAACTTGCACAGTTGAATCGATACTGTGAAAGGGAAAGACTCTATTCAAAGGGAAGGAATAACTGGGAGGGGGAAAGTGAGAAAAGCAAGAAGGAAGAGGAACAGAAATATAAATTCATGTGCGTTGGATAGCCTGGGTAACTGTACTGCTAATTGCTAGCAGTCTATTGAAAGGAACAGGTAATGATTCGTTTTTTTCTGCTTTTTAAATTTTTTATGCTTTTTGGGCCAATCTTGCAAGTTTGCATCTCATAATCTGAACAGCTAATTTGAAGACAATAATATGCGATATAACAACCATACTGTATTGCTTCTTTCTTAAAATTCTATTTATTTATTTATTTATTTAACTTATTTGGTACAGGGTCTCACCACACAGCTCAGACTCCCAGTGATCCTCCTCTGGCCAGCATGGTGGGCCTGGGATTCCAGGGCTGGCACATCATGTGGTGCTGGGGATCAAACCCGGGTTCTGGCCCTTGCCAAGAAAGTGCATCGACTGCTGAGGTATCTCCCCAGCCCCACTGTATTCTTTCTAGTGATCTTTAAGTGGTCTCTCTTTAAAAATAACAAAGAGAAAATATAATTAGCAGACAAGTGTATAGAAAACAAAACAGGAAAAGGGACAGAGACTAAGCAGAGAGCACATGACATGCGGTTTGCAAGAGGGCACAAGCCACGCGTGGTGGCGCCAGCTGTAGCCCTCGCACTCCCGGGGCAGCAGAATGGCACGCTCAGCCCAAGCCTGTGCAGCTCACTGACTCTGTGAGGCCCTGTCTTAAGCCAGAAAAAATGAAAAATACGTAGGGCACCGACCTGTGGGAAAATCCTGGGTTCAGTCCGCAGTACCCCACGCAGAACATGGGGGAGTCATAACTCCAAATAATGTGAGTGTCGAGGTGCATAAAAGATGCTATTGGCAGTGGTTGGTAATGGGCCTGAAAATTTAGAATAATTCTTTAGTTTCTAGCAAGCTGTTATTTAATAAAGGTACCAGAAAATATGAAAATGTTGGTGGTGCTATTGAACATGTTTTAAATTAACTGAAACTTCTTAGAAAAGAGTCGCCCACACTACACACAGCGGTGCATTCTACTGGACTCTTTATAAAAAAATAATTCCGTACCAAAGTTTTGGACTACATGAAAAAATGCAAGTCATCTTCTAATATTCAACCCCTAAATGTCATGCATATCATTTTGAAACACACAATGGCAGAACAAAACTTTAAAAGAAATACTAACAAATCCATTTCAGATTAGGTGAAAAATAAAACACATATTTGTAAGAGTTTTTCCCTAGATTACAAAATAGCGAAAAGTACAGTACATTGTTAATAACATCACACGAACTTAAAAGTCAGCATGTGAAAGCAAAATAATCAATTTACAATTCATACTAATGGTGTAAACGGGGCAAACTAGAGGTAAAAGAGGGTGGCGCTAGGTGGCCGGGAAGTGCTCCTCTTGACACCTGACAGTTAGGAGCCCCTCGGGCTCCGCGTCCTCTGGTCCGCAGCCAAAACAAGAAAAGTGGAAGGAAGAGGAAGAAGGAGAAGGGGAGGAAGAGAAGACGAAATGTGATCGGGGCGCCCTAAACATGGTCCGTAGCAGCACAGTGCAGCAGGATAAAGGAATACAGGTGCTTTCCCGTGAGGCTGGAATGGAAACGTTAGTTTCTGTGCGTGCGTGCGTGCGTGCGTGCGTGTGTGTGTGTGTGTGTATGTGTGTGTGTGTGTGTGTATGTGTGTGTCTCACTACACAGCTCGCACTCCTAGTGAACCTCCTGTTTTCAGCTTCCCTAGTGCTGGGATTACAGGCCCCTGCCCCAGCGACCCGGCGCCCCGATATCCCATGGTGCGGCCGGCGCAGCAGGCAATATGAGGCATGGAACTCCGGGCACTGCACATCCCTAAGCAAGTGCTTAATCTGCTGAGCTATGTCACAGGGCCTGAGACTGAAATTTAAATAAGAAAGCAGGCTCAAGACTAGGGTGATGTCCTGCTGATGGGACAAGGTGACGGGAGAGGGCCGGGAGAGGAGTGAAAAGAGGGTCACCAGGCGTTTCTTTCCTTCATTTTTTTAAATTAAGATTATAAAAATGATAATAATAAAAACACTAGAAATGATGCACAATTTCACTAAACAAGATCATAAGAATGCAACATCATTGGTATAGGACTTACCAGATAGAACCATGAAAAAAAAAAAAAAACTAAAGCACTAACTTAGCGCTGGCGGTACAGCTCAGTGGACTAAGCACTTGCTTAAGGAAGCTCAGGGGCCAGGGTTCGAGCCCTGGCACCGCATACCGGGCAGGCCCTGCTCTTGGGTGCACTGAGCCGGCCATGGAGTCCGGGCATGGTGGCGCACGCCTGTAATCCCTGCACTTGGAGAGCAGAAAACAGGAGGATCACTACGAGTAGGAGCTGCATAGTGAGACCCTGAACAAGAAATAAATAAGTAAATAAATAAATAAAATACGCTAACTGCTCCTTTCCGTAGACAGAAGTCAGCGGCCCAGTTCCCAAGCCGCCCTTGCAGATCCACGCATGCCTGAATGGCACAATAGACCCAGTGAGAGGGCAAAGAAATTGCTCACGGGCAGGAACAACCAGGATGAGGGAAAGGAGAAAGAAAACAGGAAAGGAAAGCATATATTTGCGTATGAATAGAATTTCTTTATACACCAGATTTTTCTGTGAAAGCAGCCCCCGAGTTAGGGATAACTTGAGACTAATTAGTAAAATAAAGGAGAGCTTAGTGAAGGTGCTGGCTTTGAAACCTACGTCCATTAGGCAATTAAATTTTCATACAGTGAAAACAGATGCAAAGTCAGATTTTCCACTGAACTTAGAAGTAACACCCTAAAAGGACCTCGGCAAAACTCTACAGGCATTCAAGGTCGATCTTTTATGAAAAATATACAGCAAAGTTCTTGAAAATCAGCATGTGACTCAAGTACAGGCACCTGGGGAGAGCTGGTATTCAAAATGTAAAGTTTTCCATAATTAATTAATGTGCTCCATGCAATTCCAATCAAAACCCGAAGCTTCTTTGAGAAGCTGAAAACTGTCAAATGGCTTCTAGACTGAGAACTAAAAGTTTTAGGGGACCAAAGTAGTCCTGAAAGGAAGCCAAGGAGGAGGACGTTTTCTTGCCACTGCTGTTGTCAGAAGGATGGTGCAGAACCAGGGTTCTTGAGGGGCAGGCCCGAAAGCTCCAGGAGTCCGGGCAGAAGGCGCCTCGGGGGGCAGAGGGCCGCGTGGAGCTGTCTATCACCAGGCCGCTGTTGCAACCTGGAAGAAAACAAGATCAAGAAACCATGCTAGAGAAACTGATTCTCAACATGAAATATGAAAGCAAATTTCAATGTGTGAAAATGTACAAAATAAATGCATGTATAAGGGAGATTTATGGGTGAAGAGAAGAGCTATGGGCGTGATGAGTGTGGAGGGCCCTGGAGGCGAGGAGCGTTGATTAGGTGAGACCGAGAATATGCGACCATGAATCCAGCTCCGTAAAGTTAGGTAGCTCTCCTCCTTAAGAACACCACAGAGAGATGAGCAAGCAGCTCAGAGATACTGTGCCAGCCTGGCAGGCAGGTGGTCTTGAGCTCATTCCTGATACCAAGATAAAAGAAGAGTCTTCCTCTAAAAACACCACAATGTAAATAAATTGTCAAAATATAAACTAGAAAAATGCAAATGTGACACAGAAATGACTGGTGTTCAAAATTTGTACATAGCACTAAAGGCCATCAGAAGAGGTGATCAGGAGTGTCACCCATGGAAAAGTCTAAGAGGCTAAGCAGTCTTTAGCAAAATTGGCTACGCTGAAGTCCTGGTGCATACACACAAGGTTTATGAAAGAACAAAACCACAACGTTGTCAAATGATGGGCGTGATGAATTCTGTGGATCGCTGGCAGGCCTTAGGGTGTGTTTCTCCACGTGGCATTGTTGACTTTTTTGTTTACCTGGAGAATTCTTTGTCAGGGCAATGGATAGTGTGTGTGTGTGTGTGTGCACACTTGTGTGTGTGCACATGTGCACATGCCTATGTGTGTGCACATGCATGTATGCATGCTTGTGTGTGCATATGCACATGCATATGTGTGTCTGTGCACATGCATGTGTGTGTGCGCATGCATGTGTATGTGTGTATTTGTGTTTGTGTGTGTGCACACATACGCACACTGCAGGATATTAGCAGTGGTGCTCATCTTTACTCACCAGATGTGTGTCTCCAGCTGGGGCAGCCTGCAATTTCTCCACACATTGCCAAGTACCAGGATAAACTTGGCACATGTTAGAACCAGTGCTCTAGAAAAATCCCAAAATATTTACCAAAACATGAGGGCAAAGTTGCTCCTACATATAACATTATTTACATCACCCCAGATCTAGAAACAAACTTTCCATAGAATAAAAAAAGGAGCCACGTTATGTTCAGAAAGTTCAAAACCACAACTAAATAAATTCTTGCTATACTTCTCTTGTTACTTATTTCATGGAAACATTGTGAACTTAGAAAAAGACAGGGTGGGTCAGGATTCTGTCCTCTGGCAAAGCAACCCTGGGAAATAACTCAGGGGGAGAGGTTTATTTTGGTTCACAATTTCAGGGCTCAGCCCATGGTTGCCTTAGTCCAAGGAGGAGACAGCACTGTGGAGGAAAGATGCTCACGTCATGGAGAGCAGTGAGAGAAGGGGGAGGAGGAGGGAGCAGGGAAAAGGGAGAAAAGAAAGATGGAAGAGGGGCAGGAGCAGGGAAAAGAGCAAGAGGAGGGTGGAGAAGGGAGGAGAAGAGGAGGAAGAACAGAAGTGAGAAGCAGAGAGGAAGAGGAGGAGGAGGTGGACTCGCTGTCCACAGGCTATAGACCCAGGGCCACAGCACCACGGACATGTGCTGTAGCAGAACCCCACCTCTCTGTTTCCAGCACTTTCCAGAATTCCATCAAACCAAGACTTCTGTGGATCAAATCATTCATGAGGGCCAATTGTTCCACATGGGAACCTTGGGATAGAGGAGGCAGAGGGGGAGACAGGCTTTGGTCCAGAGTGCTTGGCTCCATCAGTATTTAAAGTACATACTACTGTGACAATATTTATAAACTATAAAACAGACATGAGTAGAAAGTATCTTTGAAGGGGCTAGGGAGAGAGCGCAGTGGCTTAAGCACCAGCCTGGCAAGCACACGGTGCTGAGTTCAATCCCTGGTACAGAGAGAGAGAGAGACAGACAGACAGAGACACAGAGACAGAGACAGAGACAGAGACAGAGACAGAGAGAATTAACAAGTGTGCAGAAAAACCACAAGAAAAGAACCGTGCATAACACAGAATGTGCACCAGTAAAGCAGGAAGTGGGTTTCTTCTTAGTGAGGAGCCGGAAGTTGGGTAGAGTGAACCCTTGTGGATTCAAGGCAAAAATCATGGAGCTGTCCTGGGAGCTCTCCATGGCCATCTTCTGCCACCCACATGGGCATTTTGGAGTGCCTGTAGACAGGTTGGATTATCCCACAGGGTAGAGGGAGATCCACCGCTACATGGCGAGCACAGACCAAGGTGCCATAATTCACACATCGTGTAAATTTCAATAATCTCAATCTGATCCTCACAAATATCAGAAGTGTACCAATAAAATTAACATCAATAAAAGAAAGTCCCCTCTAGAATTTTGAGAATTTTCATATTATTTTGACACAAACCAGGTTTGCTAAAAATACAGGATGCAAGCATCTGCTAAAACTCGATTTGAAGGCTTATTTTAAATATTACTAAAATAATAAAGAAATTTTGACATGAAAACCCCAGTGAAAAAACAATTCTTAATCACCTAGCATTAAATAATTTAGAGCAGTAAATACATCATTTAATATTTCATTTGAAATTAATCAATTTAACTAAAAATCAGCTACCTGCTGCAGCCAAAGGAGTGCATCCAGGCTGAAGAAGTCATTCCGTGAAAGTGAGGGTGCAGTCTCACATCGCAGAGCAGGGGCCCCCGCCTCTCGGCCACCAAGGGTGGGGTTGCTGGAGGGCAGTCTTTCCTTGGATGGGGTGAATACACCTGAAGCTTCTCACCCTCTCCTGCCCTGCATCTCCTACTGCACAGCTTGCTTCCTAACAAGCCTCGGGGCATGGCAGCTTCCTGGCGCAGAAGTAGGGGTTCACTCTTGCACATCCAATGTCAGTCAAGAGTTCTATTTGCTTTTGAAAATAAAATGTTCTTTCTTCTCTGCAGGACTTCCGCTCAGTGTAGGAACTCTGGGGACAAGAGCGGCTCCCAGCTTCACCATCCAAGGTGCACGATGCAATAACACACCTTCAAGGAGTCTCAAGACTAATTTACCCATGGCAGAGCATCTCACCAGAAACTTCTAGAGCCTCAGTGAAGTCCGTCAGAAAGCTCAGCTACGTTTATTTCCTGAGAAGACGGCCACCGGCTGTCCCTAGTACCGCCACACATTCAAGCCTCTGATCAGTATTTTGAGTGAACTTTCCAAGTCTGGAAATCTCTCTGAACATAGTGTGGCATGATCCACACCCAGGACCCATCGTTCTGCCAGAAAAGAAAATTGAATTTCCAGAAAAGAAATAGAACCTTAAAACAGAAGACTTTCACTCCATGAGAAGTGAAGCAGGAAGTGAGGTGAGGTTTCTTCACCCTAGGAACACAGAGCGACTCTTCTGGCTGCTGACTGGGGCTGGGCTTTGCCAAGTCCCCAACTCAGAGTAGGCCTCACCCTCCTGCTCCTGGGCGAGACACCGACTGGAGCCCTGGACTCCATCCCAGAGCCATCGGAAAGCAGTGAAGGACACGATTTGACCCCAGGGGAGAGCCAAGTGGAGACCTGAGGTGCCCGTCCAGCGCTGACCCCTGGGTGCCAGAATCGGAATGGTCCTGCAGGTGTCCCTGTCTGCCACCGCTCTAGCAGAGTTGGCTCCCAGAAGGCAGAGTTTTGAAAATATTCTCAGAGCACAGATTAAAAGTGAAAACAGTTCAGGAAAGCTGAAGAACTCTACTCCTAGTAACACTTGGAGAACTATGGTAGCCGAAATTGAGGAATCAGGTCTAATCCACAGGATGAACCTGGTAAACTCTATGAAGAAGGCGGATGGCCAGACGCCACCTGCTTACACAATGGTAATCAGGCAGCAGCTGCACCTCCCCAAGAGCTTGCACTTGAGTCAGCGTGTGCACAAGGACCCCCCCCCCCCTCCCGCTTGATTCTCCCTGGCTCAAGAAGTCGTCTTCCTCCTGATCACCAGTTTCATGCAGTCACTGAGAGGCTGAGTGGCTCTCACAGACTGGACAAGATAGTGCCTTCCTTGGTAGTGGAAGTCACATCACGATTATGTCAGAAACCTAATCTCTAACCTTGGCTTCCAGCGCCTCCAAAAAAGTTGTGACTCTTGGGTTCCCCACTATCGAGCTCCAGATTCTCCTGTCCCCTCCCTTGTCCCACTCCTCACAGCTGAGCCTGATCCACCAGAGGGACATAGGTCGCATCTTGAGCTCGGCCCACCAGGCCTATGCCTTATTTGGGTCCTATGCAGTCCACACAGCTTCTATACCTCATTTCTTAACAAAAGAGGATTTTCCTCCTTAAAATAATTGAAGACTAAATCAACATTCTTAACTTCCTTTGGAACTCAGAAGAATGTGGAGTCATGAAACCTCTCTCCCCAAGAGGTGCCCCTCCTCTGGCTCTGAGTGGCGTGTGCTGCCTGCCATCTCCGTGGTCACTTTGCACACCCGGGGACGCCTCTGGCTGCTGCCCCAGCCCTTCCTCTGCCCGGCTGTGCAGTCCTGCCGCATCGTCCGCGACTTAGCTTGCTCTTCTCTGGCTTTCTGGAATTAGCAGCATTTTTTCTCCCTCACTGTTTACAGCACCTAGAAACTGATTCAAGATGCACAAGTGGATTTATGTGACGTTTCTCCCTCTGCATGTTATCCTCTTTGGAGCACACCAGCAGCACAGGCATGAGCCTGCAGCATGCAAGGCTGTTGGCCACGTCAGGAAAGTTAGCTGGTGCACAGGTGATGGGCTAGGCTGAGCTGGCGACACAGGGCCTGCCTCAGCTCACTCGCCCGGATGGCGGCCACCGAGAGATCATTCCTTTCTTCTTAGACCCAGACATCGGAGAAGAGCTAAGGGATGCTTGACCTGGTGGCTTAGATAACACCAGAGCCTGTTTTGGGATGTTTTCAATTTATATTCATCCGTGTAATTTGTGTGAAGTTAGAAGATTCTGTGAATGATTGTGACAGTGTTGTTACATGAGCACTTTTGCTTCCTTGGCAATGACACGGGTGCCTCACGTGAGTTGTCTGAGTGACTCCAGACTAAGCCTGTGAGATGTTTCCTTCTGTTCGTGAACCATGGAGAGGTAAAGCCGCTCGCCCAAGCCTCCAGAGCTCCTGTGACTGAAGATACCCGGCTGAGTGACTGCAGTTCCTAAGCGGAGGGCCACTTACATGTTAGAGAGGTGATGAGGGTGATGAGCGGTTACCCTGATGCATGAGGACGTGGACATCTGGGACGAGCCCTGCACACGTCTCACGTTGCACACTTATTTACTTTCGAGTATGAGCCTCTCTACCAGGGTCAGATACCTCATGGCTCATGAGCTGCTTACCTAACGCACTATTATTGGGTGGTGCTTGAAACCTCCCTGGGCTCACAGAGGATACTGGGTAAATATTTTTTGGGACAAAAAAAGAAGTAAGCAAGGGGGGCAGAGCATTTTGCACACAGCACAGTGGGTTCAAGCCTGATTGCAGTGGTCAGGTCCAGAGTTTCCATGGGAACAGGAACATCAGGACAGGTGGACACCTTCCGTCCAGGTGAGACCTAGAACATATAAACACGAATAATTAATTTACTATATAAACCAAATGCAGATTCTTCAGAAATGTATGAGATATATTTCCTCATGGTCATTTTGCAAATGGTGATCCATATTTTACTGACATTAGGTCAGAGAAATTCATAGCAAGGGCGATCCTGATTTATCTACAAATGTGCCTAACAAGCCTTCTCTATTTTTAAAGTTAAGTTAATTAAAATTTTAGGAACATTATATTAATGTTGCCTAAAATATTTCTGTTTCAAATCCAGTCCTATTTGAATCAGCAATGCTCTCTTCAAATATATATTTGATTATAATTCTTTTCTTTCAGAATATTTATTATTTCAAAGTTTTACACTGTAAATATTGATTCTCTTTCTTTCTTTATGAATATATATTTTAATTCCCTCAGAACCATTTTTCGTACTGCTGCTGTTCATCATTTTTCTTTCTCCTGAATGTTTCTGGGAAGATATTTGCTACTAAAACAGAAAAACACCCTAATAGCATCATTGTAAATAA
>PVKN010002030.1:8179-45734 GCA_004027915.1 Capromys pilorides
GATTATGTGTTACAATTGGTTCCTCCCTGGAGCATGACCTGGGCCTGCCTGGGATATGATTGGCTCCTCCCTAGAGCGGGATCAAGGGCCCATCCTGGGGTGTGATTGGTTCCATCCTAGGGCACAACGGGCCCACGTCAGAGTGACTGAGCACAAAGAGACTTTTTAAAGTGCTGTTACTCTCTGCTCCGGTGAGTTGTTGTCCTGCTGCCATGAACTGGATGCCCTCTGCCCTGTTCCACTCCGCGTTGGGCCGGCCGAATATGGACTGAAACCTCCAGCAACTGTGAGCTAAATAAACCTTTCCTTCCTTCATTTTGAGTGTCAGGTATTTGACCCAGCAACGAGTAAAAGTAACTAAGACAGTCACGGTTCTGGAGGAAGGGAAGTCCAGTACCAAAGTGTAAGCAGGTTCTAGGTATGGTGAGTACCTACTTCTTTGTTTGGAGATGGTTCCTTCTGTTGTATCTCCACATAGTGGAAGGGACAAGAGTGACTTTGAAGATTTTTTTCTTAAATGAAGACATGAGTTCCATTTATGAAGACTGCCTTCATGAACTAGTCATCTCCTGAAGTTTCGAGCTCCTAATACCATCACCTGGGATTAGATTTCAATGTATAAATTGGGGTCAGGTAAGAACACCCATATTCAGGTCATCCGATGCTATAGTTACTGTTTGAGGCTGCATTAGTTCTAGTTCATCAAAAGTACTTGAGGTAGATCTGAAATACTCAGTTCCGATATATCCCTTTTGCTCTTATACTGGCTCCTGTTAGGCTATACTATATGGCCATGGAAATCTTTATTTTTTCTTAGAACCTGTTTGCAACACATAATGATTATATTTATTAGGAGAAGTTGGTACATGTGTATAATACATATCTATTTTATTATTCCCTACCCTCTCCATCTCTCTCTGTTCCTTCCAATTCTTGATTCTCTTCTGATTCACAAAAGCTCTATTCCCATTTTTTCTTCAACTATTTTTCACCACTATCTTTCCTTCCCTCTTCCTCCATCCCCTATTTCCTTCCCATTTGAAAAAGACTTTTCTACTTCCTATTATCTGTTTGTTATTTTTCTCTTTATTTATATTTCTGGGCTTCTCATGTAAAAGAAACCATGTGATATTTAAGCTTGTGTTTGATTTATTTCACTTAATGTTGTGGTCTTTAATTGCATCCATTTACCTGCATTTGGCTCATGTCACTGCAGTCAATATTTAATGTCCCATTCATCAGAAACCACAGCCAAAACTAGTGCTTGCCCCTGTTCTTGATATCTGGCATCCCATCCATCCAACCATCCATCCATCCATCCATCCATCCATCCATCCATCCATCCATGCACCCATCCATCCATCCACCACCTACTGCAGCTATCCACTGGCTAAGCATGTCATTTATCACAAGGACAAAGGGATAAATCAGACATGTCTCTCAAATTGCTCCCAGGCTGTTAGGAAAGACAAATAGAAAAGCAATAATTTCAACATAGGTTTATAGATTCTATAATGGGTGTACATCAAAATCAGAAAATAGATTGGGCCACTGCTTCACACTTTGCTGAGAGTGACAATCATGTCAGACAGTGAGGGTGAGGAAAACCAGCCATGCAAAGGCTTTATTTTCTGTGGATCAGGAGGAATACTTCCCTGTTAAGGCCTTATATTGCAGAGAGGGAGAGCTTCATTTTCTTTTGTAAGAGAATATCTTTGAGTGGAGAGTTGGAAAACTGAATGTGAAGGAGCCCAGGGGAGTCTTGGAAGGTGAGAGTGGGTGGAAGGTATTTTAAGGCTACCACAGTGACTACTGCATGTCTTAGTTCCTCCTTTGCTCACTTGGGTGCTGTCTTCCTTTTGCTGCCTTAATGGTGTTAGCTCTCCTGATTAACCAAGTAAGAGCATCAGTTCAGCTTTTGTTTTATCAAATGAAAGACAAATTAAGAGAAATGTGGCCTTCAGTCCTGAGATGAGAGAAAGAGGAAGGGAACAGAAGCCACAAGCACTGGCCCAAATGGGAAGACAGTGTATTGCAGGCCCCTCAGCAGCTCCAGGCTCTGGGTGGCCAGGTTAGAAGAGTGACACCCATGAGCTACTGCACTGTAGTTGGACTTTTTTATTGACACAGAAGCATTGGCATAAGCATTGTTGAGAAATAGTTGAGCACAGTTTGCTAAATGCTTTTTTGTACTTTTGAGTACACATCATGAGCTTCATGATTTGTTCTTGTGCATACTCTTAGCTTAGGGAATTCCAGCAAAGTGGTGAACAGCTGGCTCCAGCCTGAGGCCTCCAGACTGCTCTTGCATCTCATGCCAGTGCTCAGGGCTCTGCTGTGCTTGGAAGTCACAGAACTCTGTGGTAGAGTCCAGCTCCTCTCGGGCTGCTGGAGGGACCCCCAGCCCCTAGCCTCTCCTTTCAGGAACCTCCTTCTTTCCAGACAGACAGACAGACAGACAGACACACTTTTGCTCCAGCTCTGTGCCAAATGGTGAGCTTTGATTTCCAGCACCACACAGATTGGACCCTTTCCAGAATCTACTCCCCTTCCAGTTATTGCTCATCTTTCTAATACACTTTTCATGAAGATAGTCTCATGAAAATGTTCAAATAAGGAGAAAAGTGGAAGGAATTTTGCAGCATCTCCCTGCATGCTCATCTCTATAGCCTGTCTGCCTTTTGATCCTGCCACAGATCTGGCTTATTTTCCAATGTGCTTCGGAATAAAGTATATTCCAAGATAATTTTGTATAGATTTGTCCAAAGTAGTATGAGACAATGCAGAGAAATCCTGTGCACCCTTTACTCAATTTTCTCTAGGGTAAGCATCTTGCAAAGCTACAGTACAATATCACAATTGGATACTGACATTGGCATGGTCAGATATAGAGTGTTTCTATCACTGCAAATATCCCCCACAGTCCCCTTTTACACCCACATTCACTCTCTTCCTACTTGCCTTCTCAATCCCTGGCAACCACCAAGTTCTTCTCCATTTCTATACTTTTGAATTTCAAGAATGTTATATAAACATAAATATGCAGTATGTAGCCCCTTGAGATTGGCTTTTTTAGAAACTCAGCATAATTCTTTGGCTCTTCATTCCGGTTGTTGCTGTACGCATGAGCTGCTTGTCCCCACCATGTCAATATTACCCCTACATTCCTGACAATTCTGTGGAAGGAACATATTACTAGAATCTCTCCTTTTAAAAAAGCAATCAACTGGTGGAAGGGGTGACACTTTGTGATTATTGGCTACAAAAGTTTTGAAAATTTTCCAGAGTGATTTTTGTATGTGTGAATTTGAGAAGGGCGTAAAAACATCACTAGCTATATTCATCTTGCATGAAATATTTGAAATTTATGCTGCACTAAAACAATAAATTGTCTTTATAATAAGACATGGTCAATTAAACAAGCAAGAGGAACAATTCATGTAGCTTGAGTTGAATGGAACCAGTAATGTAATCACAGTCCAGGGACCAGAGATGGGATATGTACCCAGGAGAGGAGGCTATTGGATGTTTCTTTATTTAATGTAAATGGAAAGTGTAATTTAATTTGTAAGCAGAAATCTTTAGGAATCAATTAGGAGTTCATTCCAAAGAGGGCAAATGCCAGTGAAAGATTTATGGAATTCTCCACATAAGAATGGACATTTCACCTTGAGCACTAAAACTCTGCATCTCTCTGAGGACAGAACTTCCTAGGGAAGGATGTGGTGACAGCCTGGTGGCACTGATGTAGAAGGCTATCTCATCTCTCTGACCACTGCCCTGAAAGGCAGGCCAGCCACCAGAAAGGGAGATCTCTTTTCAGGGACTACAAGTGCCCTTCTATGAAGCAAGCAACAGATGCGTGGAAGGCAGAGGAAGCTGTCCAGTGGGCTCTGGGTGGGAGTGGGAGCCCACGTCCTACAGCTGCACAACTGGGAAGGTGCTGACCCACATGGCTGGGGCAGATGCTCCTTTCCAAGGTTTTCACTGAAATTGCCCACAGAGGCCGCAACTTGGGGCCAGCATGGGGCATATATGACAGGACCGACAGGTACCGCTAATAAAAAAGGTCTTGTTCTAGGGAGCAAGGAAGCGCTTCTTCATGTCTCTCTTCTCTCAGTGACCTACCTAAGGTGTTCCTCACTGTGATACAGACTTGCTTTTTCCAGTAATTTCTGTAATCTTCAACTCAGGTTTTCCTTCATATATTTCTGAGAGCACAACCAATGGAACATATGTGCCTGTGGAACCTTTGTGCACATGGATACAAAACGCAGTCTGTGCCAGCAGGGCTGCCTGATTATCAGCACCGTCCAGGTCAATGCTTTGTTCACAGAAAGCACTCAGTAAATGCTGCTTAAGTGATTAAAACATAATGGCCTTTATTTCTTTGGTTCTAGGAATTATGTTCAGTGTTTATCAGGTATGATCTCATTTAATACTCAAAATGATCTTGAACAGCAGTTTGCAGTTTCACCTCCTTTGTTGAAGAAGACCCAATCTTGCAATTATTGAATAATTTGTCCAAAGTTATACTAATAGCAAGGGTCAGGCTGGACACTGATGAGAGAGCATTTGACCACTCAGCCCATGGCAGTGACTGTTCCAACACACTGAATTCTGGAGGGGCCAGATAAGTAAGTATACAAATCCAGAGCTAATTTAGGAACCCTTTGAGTACAAGAAGCAGCTCAAGTGGCCCTACCAAAGCCCTGCATTCTGCACAGTTACTGTCCCCTTTGATGCTCAGAATCACACACATTTCTGGACCCTTCTAGGCTGCAGAGGATGGAATATAGTTTTACGAAAATTTAGCATCACCAGGAAGAGATGCACCTGTTATGCACAATTTGATCTTCATTTGGCTACATATTATTTTTCTTTAAAGTCAACCCTGTGAACTGTAGCATTTGGAATACAGTAGCCCTAAGATCAGGGTTGCAGTGTGGGGTTGGAGGAAAGAAGGCCCTTCCAGTAGTTGAATACGTGAAATGGCTTTCAAACTTGAACTTAGAAGCTTTTGCATTAGCACTGTAGATGGAGGCCCAGGAAAAGGAGCATCCCAAGTTCTCAGTGTCCTCAGTGTGCTTATGAGAAACTTTTGCTCAGCATCATTGCAGACAGGAGATAATAAACTCTGCTTATTAAAGTGGATGTCAACATGGTAAAAAAAAAAAAAAAAAAAAAACCAGGTGCAAAAAGGTGTTTCAGAATCTCTCTCTGGCAATTAGGAGTACCTCTCTCAGCAAGCACTGGCCCAGAGCCTGGACACTCAAGAGATCCTTCAGCTCCCTTCAAGGATTCATTCCTAATGAGCTCCAGGTCCTGGCAGAGACTGGGCTAGGCCTGGTCCTGCTTTGAACAAGGTCTCTCCCCTAGGAATCTCAGTCAAGCAAGACTCTGTCTTGAGGAAACAATAGTCATTATTGGAGTTAAGGGATCTGAATGTAGAAATGTGTTAGCTGATTGCTGTTACTGGGAATCAGGCTGGAAAGCACACTTTAAGAAAACTTTTCCTTGAGCAGTTGCTTCACCCATGCATCCTGTGTCTGAGGCAGCCACAAGTCTCTGGATAAGATATCAGCTCTGGTCCAGAAAACAGGACCACTTAAGGGACTGATCAGGACATTGCTTAGTTAGCATTACCTCAACTCAGCAGAGGACCATGGGTAAGAAGTCAGGTTTCTGAGTTAGGGGTAGGGTTTGAGTCTTAAGTCTGCCACATCCCCATATGTCTTCGTTGAGCATGTGCTTTTATTTCTTTGAGTCTCATAGCCACAATAGGGATAAAAGTGAGAACACTCATTTCTTATAATCATGGCAAGTGTAGCTGAGAATAAAATAGTAATTGTTAGAGACTGGGGAGAGTGAGGCAAGGAGAGATGGAGAGAGATTAGCAGACACTTACCCAGCTATAGTGATATTGAACGAATAAGCTCTGGCATTCTTTCATACAGTAGGGTGACTACAGATAATGATAAGGTACTGAATATTTCATAAAGATAGAAGATAGGATTTTGAGCATTTTTCTCATAGTAATGTGATGAATTTTTGTCTCCAAAATATAGACAACTTTTTTTAACACAGGGTCTCACTATGTAGCCCACTATATAGTCTTGAAATTGTGGCATTCCTCCTGCCTTTGTCCCTTGAGTGTTAGGATAACAGGCATGTGCCACCAGGCCCAGGACATTGGACGATTTTTATGTTAATTAAAAACATAAAATAAGCTTAAAATAGAATAAAGATAAGGTCTCTAGGTTCAAGGCCTGAAATATGAGTTAATTGCCATTATTGCTATTCTTGGTCTACATTCCTTTATCCAAAATGGTTAAGGCCTGCTGTGCTCCACAATTCAGATAATTTTGGAATTTAGAAAGGTGACATGACATGTGTAATTTATACTATGTAGCATGCCTTCAGAGTTGAGAACACTATTGCATAATCAAGATGTTATTTATGGGACTAAACTGGAGCATTTACAGTAAGTGAGATAAAAATTTTTCTACAAAATGTGTGGAGTACTAGACTATGAAAAAATATTGTCTTTTCTGAGCCTTCTGAATTTTGGATAAAGGGTCATCAACTTGCAGTGGAATTTTGTGTCTATCTAAGGATGTTGCCTTCTTTATTTAGGTCCCTTGAGATGGTTCCTAGCCAGCTGGGGGGCTCAAGCCACAGAGGATTCCTATCTGGAACTTATCCATGAGCCTCCAGAGAGCCTCCCAGATGAGCCTTGGGATGGCTCATGATTCGCAGAAATCAGTGTTTCCTGCTACTGCTTAGCTCACAGCATGTCTGGGACCCACTGCCTGGTACAAGGCCTACTTAGGTCTGCTCGTTGGCTTGTGTGTGTGGTGCCAGGCACTGCTCCTAGTTGGAACTCATGATGGATCCCCATGCTGCTAGATCATCCCAGACACGTGAAAGCGACTTCAATTATCAGAGGTTTTGTAAGCCAGAATTGTGTGTCAGCCCAAAGCCTTTCCTAATGAAAATAAACGGGCAACCCAGAGTGTAGCACTGCTTACTCAAAAAGCAGCCAGAATAAAGGGTGTCTCGCTCAGGACATGTCCTGTTCAGGCCCTGGATGGTCTACTTTGGAAAGAAAATAGATCAGAATTTTGAAAAGTAATTAAAATTAATATTGTGAGTTGTCTAACTTTTCCTTTTAATCTTGGTTTCAGGTATGCAATGGTTTAGTCTTATTTTTGCTTTTATAATGAGAAAACTCAGTGCTCAGGCAAACACAAAGCCTGTTTTCTGCATGACTGCATGCCTCCCTGGCCTTCTAGCTTTCCCATTTACTTCAGCATTTCAGGTAGTAGAGAGCAGCCTCTGTGTTGGATCAGCTTGAGAGCACTGATAAACTCAAGCTGCTGTGTCTGCAGTGCTAGAGCCCTGACCTGGTCACCCTGAGTCTTGGGACAGTCTGCTCTGGAGACACCAAAGTCCCAGCATGGGCCTTGCTGTGGACCTCACTGTTCAGCTTTTTTCAGAGGTCATCACCACACACAGAAGGACATGGGTGTCACCAGGAGCCCAGAGGTCTTTTGGAATGACAGCGAGACAGTGAGCTCTAAAACTGTCCACCCTGCAGCCTGGCAGTATTGCATAGGTTTCAAGCATTTGTCCCATATTCTGATGCTAGGTGTAGCTCTTCACTTGAGATACACTTTAAGGAGTGTCTAGAGTGACAATTTAGAATTAAAATCATAGAAGAGGTCTTAAAAATGGCAAACATGATTTCTATTTCTTATCTTTTTGAGTATACCATGCTTTTGCCTATAGCAAACCTCAGAAGATATTACTTTACCCTTTCTAAAGTACAAAATATTTTTTTCAGCAACTGATGAGAACTTAACGTTACAGAGATACAAGAAAGAAGAACAAGTCTCTCCCTCTGGTTTCTTTATTGAATGATGGTAAATATGAAGTGAGTCTCAGTAAGGCACTGAGTTTGCATGCAGCCTGGGTCTCCCTACCTTCTCTTCTGTCCCCTACCCTCCTCCTGTTCTCAAGCAGATCCCTCACAATCTACAAGTCCTAAGCATCAGTGCCACAGCTTACAAGCTGCTTTTCCTGGCCCCAGGGCTCACTGTGCATGCAGATAACAACACTGAGCTCAGCTTGTGGGTGAGGAGCCAAGGGCGTGGGCATGTAGAGCTCTGGGTGCATGGAGGCATTTGTAAGTGCCCCTTCCCTTTCCTTCTTCAGATAGGGTCCTCACCGTCTCCCTCTCAGATTTTCACGAAATGATTCAGTCTTATTGCTTTCTCTTTGCTACAATCGTTGGTGTTGACTTTTGGATTTTCAATTAGACAGGAAACATAGTGCCACAAGGTGCCAACTTCGCTCCTGCACCCTGAGCTCATGACACTCGAAGACATTTTGATTGAATGAAGCAGACACGTCTCTTGGTGAATTTCCCCTGAATGCATCCAGAATACCTTTCCTGAGTTATGGAGGTGATACTAATATGTATGGAAAGGGTGCTTGCTATGCGGCCCATGCAGTGATGCGTGATTTCCAAGTTGAAAATATCTAGGCCACTTGAAGACAGAAAGTGGGAACTACTGGAAAAGTAACTATGGGGAGAGATGGGAAGAAGGATGAAAATCTGCCGGTGCTTCTGGTAATGCACACGATTTGATTCTCTTGAGATATTCCACTCGCTGCCTCCAAATGAATCCTAATGAGCAGCTCCACAGTGAGCGTTTGCCAGCCGGAAAACCCACCAGGGGGCGCCGTAGACAGACAAGCCTGCAGATTTCTGCCAAGTCTAGCCCTGGGGCAACAAAGCACCTGAAAGCGGAAAACATGCATTTGATGGTTTTCATCCAGATGTTGCTTTGCAGACAGCAGGGAAAGTACTACAGACAGGCTAGAGCGACGGTTCCCAGCACAATTTCCGGAGCTGGACCACATGAAGTTTACAAGTGTTGACGATGTAATCCATACCCCTTGCTTTTTCATTCCTTTGTCTATAAGATTCACTGCCCATCCCCTTTGTGGTTAGAGTGACCTGGAATGAGCAGAAATGATAGTGACAACACTGTGGCACCTCCCTTGGAAGGTGTCAATGCCAGCCAAAAAGTTTGGAAGAAACAGCGCTTCCAGGGATATTCCTGTTCTGAGATTCCCATCCCAACTGGATGGCTACCCAGGCCAGAGCTGAGGCCACAGCTGTCTGGAAGAGTGGGCCACTACTATGGCTGCACCACAGGCCAGGTTTCCCACTGTCTTTACCCCTCCCTAACATGCTTAGCTAGGGCTCGTCGTGAGTGGTGAGCAGCAAGCCATGAAACATTAAACAACACATCAAGAGACAGAACTACGGAAACAAGATCACTCCCAGATAAAATGCCACCTTGTTTTCTTAAGAAGTTTTGAATTCTTTGAATTAAGGAACTGTGGCTTGAAAGGTTACATGCAGGAAATCTGGAGCTTTGAAAGCCCTGGGCTTTAATTAAAACTCACTCGTGCACAGCTAATGGGTGAGCCCAGAGGTCCCCTGCACGCTCTCCAGGAAGGGAGGTCAGAGAGGGCCTTTGATGAGAAACTCCAAAGCATTCAGCTGTGTGCCAGGATCCTCGGTGCCCTCCTTCTCTATTCTCTATGAAAGGCCATGTACCCTACTCTCCAAACAATGGACCGGGCACCCAGATGTTCATCATCCTGAAAGTTCTGTCTCATGGCTGCTGTGGTCCCACCAAGGGGGCCGCGGTTGGTGCCAATACAGTAACTGAGCTAAAGTAGGTTCCCCATTGTTTTAGTCACTCTTCTCTCGTTGCTGGGACAAATACCAGACACACAAGCTTAGGGAAGGAAAGGTTTATTTAGCTCACAGTTACTGGAGGTTTCAAGATATTGCCCCCACTCTATAAGGTCTGGAGGAGAGGTTGGGGTGCTGCCATGTCAAGGATAATCCGCTCCATACTTCCAAGAGAGGCCACCAGGTGGCGAGAGGGGGGAGGTGCATGCATGTTTAATGGTTCATACGTCTCTGGTCCCGCCCCTCAATCCCTGCCCCTGATCCTCTGGCCCCGCCCCTAGAGCCATGTGCTTGACAGCCCCATGATAAACAGGAGGTTTTGCGGGGACAACTAGATGCAAACCATAGCACCTATTATTAAAATGCAATTTGACACTTCATGGCAAAACCAGCATGTGAATCTTAGTGACAACCCTACACAGGCACAGTTATCCTGACTGAGCTCCCCTCTACCCACACTAGATCACATCTGCTGTTCACTGAGATGGCTAAAATGGCTGCTCGCCTTAATCCTGCCTTCCATGACCTTGTTGTGAAGCTTTTTATGGTCTTGTTCCTCCCAAGGACTCTACATCCCCTCGTATTAGAAACAATTCTAGCTCACCATTTGTCTCCATACCTTCTGCCCCAGGTACTCTTTGTTTCAGATTTCATGGGGCTTGAGCCATTTTATAAAGTACAATGGGTTACTCTGGACCACAGACATGCTTTCTTGACCTACTCAGTGTTTCAGAGATTGTGAACTAGTTGTTGATGAGTGGCAATCAGGATGTTTTTATATGTTACCTCAGATTCTTCTTTAAATGTCTAGGGCTGGGGAGATAGCTCAGTGGTCTAAGCACCCTCCTGACAAGTACAAGGACCTGGGTTCCATCCACTTCACCGTGAGCCTTGCCAGCCCCAGAACCCCAGGTGCACTGTGTTGCCCTGGGACCAGGTGTGGTGGTGCACATCTGTAATCCCAGCACTGGGGAGGTTGAGTCAGGAGGATCACTATGAGTCTGAGCTGCAAATAAATAAATAGATAGACAGATAGATAGATAGATAAATAGATAGATAGGTTTTTTCTTTCTTTTTTTCTTTTTCTTTCTTTTTTTTTTTTTTGCGGGCTCTGGCTGTCTTAAGGGTGGGTATGGGGACTGGACCGCCAACCCCTGTGTCTGACTGGGATTGTCTGTGCAGGCACTTATACCACAGAGCTAACCCAAAAGCAATCAATAAATAAACACATAAATAATTTTTTAAAATGAAAACATCTAGTTTATGGACCAAGATTTCAGTGAGGCCACAGTTGTCTTAATTCTGCTTTCCGTGAAAGCTGGCTTCCCTATTTTCAACAATCCAGTACTCACTTTCATCTTTATTTCCACTTGGCCTAGAGGTGGATCTTCCCAAATCAAGGAGGAGGAGGAAGAGGAAGAGGAGGAAGAGGAGCAGGAAGAAGAGGAGGAGGAGAAGGAAAAGAGGAGGAGGAAGAGAAGGAGGAAGAGGAGGAAGAAGAATTTACTTAGTGACCAATAGTTCTTTAGTGCCCAGGAGCAACTTCCAAGACCCCTACCAGCGTTACCAGGGGACCACGGACTTTGTATCTTTGCTTGCACAGTATGGATATTGGCGCAGACAAAACAATATGAAGCGCTGTGACTCAGGAGAGTGTGGTTCCTATCACTGGGGTCTTTCAGGTGGTAACAGTACTTATACTTAATAAAGGTTGAGCAATATCTGCTGATTGGAACTTGAAAACAAAAACACTATGTCTTAATAATGATAATTGTTATGTTTTTCTCATCCATATTTAGTTAGTTTTGCATTTACCTCTTGAACTAAATCTCACTCTTGATTAGTTTTTGGAAAATTACTACACAGCTCTATTCTTGATCACCCTGCCACTGGGGCTTATAAGTTAGTTTGTGTATTTGAGTCATCAAATGAAGGTTTTGGAGAGAATCCTGTTGTTTTGAGGCCACATCTGTTGCTAGTGTGCTTCTTAGTCAGAGACGAGTTTCCTTTCTTCCTTTCTGTTGTACAGAACTTTTTGTGTTCAAAGTTTTAATATCCAGGTTTCTGCTTCACTTAATATTTCTGCTTTCACTTAATAGTTCCTTGTCCAACCATAGGCGCCCTAGCTTTCTAAGGCAAATGCTCCTCTTTCCCTCTGACATGCTGCTGGGAGATGAGCATCTGCAGAAGGTACTGAGATGATCGAAATCTTAGACTAAGGCAGGGGTTAACACATTTCTTCCTTCCTATCTTTGTCATATAGGTAGTAATTAACAAATCTTTTATGTTGACTGTTGAATAATAACCAGTTTTTCCTGGGTCTCAGAAGACCATGGGCGCAGGTGCCATTATGGTTTGGATAAAGATGAATCTAATAAGAGAAGATGTTTCCTAGGGCAGGTCTGGGAACAGCTCTGGGAACAGCCAGCGAGGAGCATAGTTGCTTAGTTACAGTGTCAAATTCTTCATGATAGGAGAAAACATCCTCAATCATGGCACATAATTGCTTCTAGCAGAGTAAAGTAAGTGTTTGCGCTGTAAAAAGTAACCTTTGCTCTAAGGTTAGAAAATTGGACTAGTCTGTGCAACAGGCCTTAGCCGGTGCCAGCTCCCAGGGTGCAGGCAGCCAACTTTTGCTTGAGCTTCCTCTGCTTTCACAAGAGGCAGTGAGTGAACCTTGCCCTGCAGCCACAGCACTGCGATGACATCCTGGCCTGAACAACACCAGTGTGATCTTGGGAGAGGGGGTTCTCTAGACCATGGTTTTCTCACCTCTAATACATACACACAAGGACCAGATCTACTGTATCTACTGCTTGCAAGGAGTCTGTGGCTTCCCATGTATTCAGCACTTAGAACCTGGCATACACTAGATTCTCAGCTGTGTTCCACTATCTGTGGGACTATCTTTCACTGCATTGTCAGTCATTGCCCACATTGTCCTGCGTAGCCTTGGGTTTATTGTCTGGGCACATTCTTCCCACTGCATTTCTATGACCCCCAACTTCTTGTCTCACTACGGAGCTTGGAAGCTGATGGTTTGCTTTTGTGCTTTTAATCTCAAGTAGTCTGCGCATCTCTCTTGTGAACCATCCCTACCACCTTGTTGGCTTGGGGCAGTCCTGCTCCATTTTCTCTCCTTTGTGCCCTCTTCTGAATCACAAGAACCAAGGCCTAGGAACTGGTTTGCCTAGAATCTAAGGAGCAGCTCACGTTTTCTGGTTTTTGTAAGAGTGACAGCAGGGAGGTGCTTGTGGAGGAATGTGACCGGGAGGAAAAGCTGAGAGCCTGCGTCTCCCGCGGCAAAAGCAGATGATAAAGGGCAAGGCCTGGACAGCGTGACATCTGCCTGAGAACCCCTCACGCTGGCACTGCATTCTCTGACCTCACAAACACTGGTATGGGATTATGTTTTCTGCATCTTCACTGCTCCTCTAACGATCACGGATCCTCTCATTCCTTCTATGAAATTTCTTCCCACTTCGAATAGTAAGAGTGTTTTTTATCTTCCAAACAAAAGCCAGATGAATACACGCATGGACTCTTACTCTATGCTACCCATTGTTATAAGTATTTCATGTAAGTTAACACATTTAATTCTTACATGATGCAGCCTGAAAGACAGCATGACTCCCCTGATATTAAAGATGAAGAACCAGGGCATGATTATTACTGTAGGCCACTGACTCTCAATTTATGCATGTTTGCTATGTGTGTCATCTTGTATGAAATGCTGCAAAGAGAAGAGAGGCTGTTTTCTCAAAGTTATGCAACTCATCAAAAGCCACGGGGATCCCCATCCCTTTCCAACCTTGCTTGCAGTGTCTCTTTCTCTACAATCTCTGCTCCCTTTTATACTGAGACCATGGTATGGGAACCAAGGACAGGTCAATTGCTGCAGCTGAAGGTATCTGACTAGCAAACCATCTGCCTTCTTTTCTACATGTTCTTTTCATTCTATCAAGGAAATTGCTTTATTTCAAAGTATTGCTGTGTCTCAAGACCCAGGGATTATCATGTAGGTTAGAAGTAGAAGAATTGTGCCAGAGAAGAGAGAAAAAAAGAAGAGAAATGGGAAAGTTGGGTCATGGAACAGGAACAAAGAGTAAGAAAAAAGGATAAGACAGGAGAAGGGAAGAGGCAGGCAAGGCTGCAGACTATTTCTGACCATCAAACTGCACTGAAGAGTAAAGGCAGTAAAGTGAATTTTCCTACCTCCTATTTTTAACCAGAGATCAACTTGTCTGCCCTCACAGGGACTAAGTACTGCCACTAAAATATTCATCCTCTTGCCCTAGATTTACATCGAAATGCATATCCTGTAAGCATTAGTTATTTTGGTTGCTTGATAAAAATTTGATACATTTGGATTAACACACATATAATAAATAGCCTAACTTTATTATATTGTATAAAGACTTCAAAAATACATTGAGTCTGTGCTTTTCCTCAGTGTAAGAAAACAGATAAGACTTCAGACAAAGAAAGATTGCTTTCATTAAGTGATCCAGTTATTGAATTCTTCCCCCTATTCTGTGCTCCCCTTCTTCTTACATGTGTCTGTCATGTGAGTAATTACTTGGGGAGAGAATTTTCCCTAGACCTCTGGAAACCAGCCTTGAAAGTACTAGTTATATAACCAGGAGGATCACTAGTAAAGGTCTCCAAGCAGCAAGGATGTGTTGGAAACAAGTCAGACAGGCTGACTGGGATTAGGTGAAGCTATGCTGAAATAATGCAAGCTCTGGCTTCAGCAGGAACAGCTTGAAGCTGACAAATACTGATCATTTACTCTGTACTATTTTAAAAAGCAGCCATAATGGGTAGGCATTCTCACCTTCTTTTGAAAAAAAAACTGAGGCTCCTCTAACCTTATCTAAGGTAGAGCAAGAATGGTTGCCATGGGGATGCCTTACGCACACTGCTTCTTATGTTAGATTAGAACCAAACTACCAAGCTGACTGAACTTTTCAGATCACTGAATCTTGAATGAATTGGCTCAAACATTGAAATTAAACCAGAGCTTTTTATTCTCCATGAGAGCTGGAAGCTCCTTCTGTGCTCAGATGCTTCTAGTAAATCTACTTTAGTCAGCCTGGGTGTGTTTCTTTTGCTTGCAATCTAAGTGTATTGATCAATACACACAGCAGGACTAGATTTGGGGCCCACACTGAAGCCAATACACTACACTAACTTCCTGGGGAGGAGAATGAGTCTCCATCCTCTTGTCAGCTCTATTAAGAGGACTTGTATTCCACATTACATGTTCTACTTCTAGAATGAGCGTAGAGCCAGGCATCTTCTTGAATGCATCAAAGAGCACAAGAGCTTGGGTCACATGGCTTCTCTTCAGTGTAGAGCTATAGAGCTCTTAACTGGAATCCTGAGGCAGCTCTGGCCCTGCATCTGTCCCCATCCCTGTGGGTGTACAATGTGACACACTCCCTTAGATAAGAATTAGCAGTCAGGGATGGGGTCTGTTACACTTTGTATCTAGATGTCATCACAAAACCTCCTTGTTGGGGCTTTTGGAAGTTGGCTGGGTCTTGAGTATCAGATGCTGGATTAGGGTGTATGATACGATACTAGGATCAAGAGCATGTGCTAGCTAAATTGGCTTAGGCTGGATCCAGGTGTGGACAATGGAAACACACCTTGGGTGTGGGTGGTGCCATCCAAAAGGAATAAAACAAAAAGAGAGACTGCTGCTTGCTGCTCCTCTGCCTTCTTCCTGCTTTCCCATGGACTCTGGAAAGTCTGTCTACTGTGCCCCCCTTCTTTGCAGTTAGTCAACTACCAACTGAAACCTCTGCTGTGAACTGAAATTAAATCTCTGAGCTGAAATAAACCCTTTCTCCTTTGAGTGTTTGGTATTTTTGTCTAAGCAGTGAGAAAAATAACTAAGATAAGGCCCTAGTTTCTTTAGGTCTGTGTTACTCCATAGTCACACCATATGTTAGGACTTGTATTTAGATGTTCCCACCAAGCCTCACTCTGTCATAGGTGGGGCTTTAGGGAAGTGGTTGAGGCTTGGGGTGTGAGATGCTGGCCTCAAGGGTCTGTGATTACTAAATTAGTCCACTGACTGATTTGGCATTGTTACTAGTGCCCATCTTTCCCTTACTTTCCCTAAAGGAAGATAATCTGGATGAGAGAAAGAAAGAGGGCTGCTGATTTTCACCTCATGGCTTGCTTCAGGATTTACTGCCTTTTTCCAACCATGAACTGTTTTTCCTTTGTGATGCACTTCAGCCAGCCTACTATGACTTGAAACCTCAGCAAACTGTGAACTAAATTTAACTTTTCTCTTTTAACTTTGAGTATTGTGGTATTTTACTTTAGTAGTGAGAAAAAGTAATCAAGACTCCAACAGACTGAGGGATTATGTAACCTGTCCCCTTTGTCCATTCCTATTGTCTAGGGACACACATGACCCCCTTACTGCTCTCCAGGCCTTGCCTGAGTCTGCATTCTAGAACGTACCTCACCCCAATTCATCCAGGGATGATTGTCAGTATGATCCATTTCTACTGGTGCTTCTTTATTTAGTACTTACTATACAGATAATTAAGTAAAAGTGTAGCAGCTAAATTGAGGGAGATGATAATCCTAAAGGCCACTTAGACAACATCCAGGCTCCCACATCCCATCAGTGCACCCTGAATGACTCCTTAGGAGATTTTCCAAACTCAAGTGTATTTGGTGGGTTGTGTTGATGCTAACGCAGTCCAGAAGTCAAATCACAAAGAATTTGACAAAATATTAGCAAGGATGTTAGTTTGAAACAGCAGGGGAGGTACGAGGTAATAGAACTAAGTTCCAAGGCTAAAAAAGACAGGCAGTGGAAAAGAAAAGATTCTACTACAAAAGCATAAAAATGTCCTATTTGAAACTTCTTTCTCTGGTAGTGATCATCTTGCTTTTTTAAGGATCTAAGCAGTCGTGTGTGATGTTTGCCCAGGGAAGCTATTGGAGTGATTCCAGGCTCTAGGGAAGGCAATCATGTCCTATGATTTCCAAAGACTCTTTTTCCTAAAGATTCCAAGATAGCAAGGTAGTTAAATATTGATGGACAATAGCGGGTAACTAAATAAACTGTTCCATCCACACTCTGAAATCATGGCAGCTTTTAAAAAGAGTGAATTAGAGCTATGGGCACTAACACAGGAGGAAGTTTACAACATGTTATAAATTTGAAGAAGCAAGCTGCAGATAGATATTTCCAACTCATACGAAGACATTTTCACATCATATTGTATATTTTCTTCAGATGATATGTGGGTGCAGGAATACAAATGTGCAAAAACACACAGGTTAGGAAAACTAATATTGAACATGGGAGGATCTTGGGATTAGAAATAGTAATCAGAGAGGTACTTAGCATAATCTATAATGCTTCATTTCCTTTTTTTAAGCAAGGTGGTAATATGCATATATTATACCCACTATTAAACATGAAAGGAAAAATGCTGATGACTATGAGACTATTTGAAGTTTAATTATTTGATAATTACTTCGTTTATTCACCAATATCTGCCCAGCACCTGAGCTCCCTATGTTGCTTAGGAGCCCAGGGCATGGGAGAGACAGAGCTCCCTTGAGGGAGCTAAAAGCTGAGAGTGGAGAGCAAAGTGGAGCGTGACAGGGGCTGAGGGGGAGCACAGAAGCCTGAAATGAGGCAGTGAGTGGGGTGTCAGAGCCTGGCGGCCAAGGTTTGGGGGTCAGGGTGAGGCATGAGTATTCTAGGGTCAACTGATGGTATGTGGGAAGGTCTAGAGTGAACAAAAATATGATCTGAGGAAAAAAATCAAGTAAATTGTTACTGCTCCTGGGAAGCAGTGAGAGATAAAGCAAAAGATCCACACGGAATGTGCATAAGAGTGAGCCTGGTGGGCCATGTTAAAGGTGTGTATTTTCAAAGGATTGAAGAACTATCTGCAAATGAGAGATCTGTGGTGCCACTTAAGGCTAGCCAGTGGAGGTTCATGGGCTGGAAGGTTTTGGGGGTCAGGGAAGCCTAGAAACTCTCCCCTTAGGTCCACACAGTCCTGATTTCACTGCAGAATCCACTGTAATTATCTGCATGCAAATTAATTATCTTGTGGATTACCTGTGGCAAATGAAAAATGTTAATCCCAAACTGATTTTCCATTCTTGCTCAGGACACTGATGGTTGCCTTCCCGTCATTAGTCACCTGTTCCCCAATGTGCAAACTCATTTTAGCACTGGATTGAGCCCAAGAACATTTGGAAGATAATTCTCTGCTAAAAATGATTAAGACAGTGCATCAGAAAACCAAGTGTAGATGACTGCTCTTTCAGGGGAATGCTGCTGAAAGCGCCCATTGTGCTTCTGGAACCTGAATCAATCCACAGCTTACAATCAGCACAATGCATGTGGGGCGAACTGGTTCTGAGTCTGGGCACCCCATGGGTTCTGTGGTGTTTGATGGGTTACCTGATCCCCAGGCATCTGTTTGCTGTCTGATGTCTAATACAGATGACACAGGGGAAATCTACACAGGGTTAGAGTCAAAAGGCAGCAGGTGTCCCGAGAACTGAAAGTAAGGCAGTCAAGATCATGCTCAAAAAAGAAAAAAAAAAAAAAATCTCCTTTAATTGTGACGACTCAGCCAACACATTCATTTCTTGTTTTATTTTTCCACATTTTACTAATTCAGCAGCAGTTAAAATATACTTGGAAGAGTTAGGGAAGAAAAGGTGACTAGGGTGAGGCATGGGTCCTGTTGAAGGTTTTTCAGTATTGAAATGGGTCTAGCTCAAGTAAGCTTAAGTGTGTGTTACAATTCAAGTCCATTTTACTGCTGACAAAAATATTACAGCCACCCATTTTTAAAATTTAGATAAATGAAATATATATATGTATATATATATAGTATATGAATTATTAAGCATACATTACATGATTTAGTATCTTTCTTTATAATTATCAGTCATGGACAATTGAGAACTGATTACTTGTCTGTCCTAGGGCTAAAAAATTATTTAAAATTACCTACTCCAAACAGCTCAGTTTATAAGAAGAAAGTGAAGCGAAGAAAGGGAATGACCTACCAAGGCCACACTGGGGGGAGCACAAGCTGGGATTCCCACAATCCTCCAGCCAGTCCACGGTCTCTTCTGTCCCCCAACACTGACCCTCCTCAGAACCCTGGTTCTGTCTCTCCAGAGATGAGAAACCACCACACCTAGCATCGACTGCAAGTCTATAAAATCTTTTCAAAAAATCATGTCCATATTAATGTGGGAAGCAGATATCCTGGACCCTATAGATGGAATAATTGGAGAAATAAGAAGGAAGATGTCATTATATATCAGAGATTTGAGATTTCCTAAGAGGCTAAAGACTACTGAATTATCCTCAGCCTTATGGCCAATTTGGTACATGTTACTACCATAGCCCTACTGTAAATGCCTGCCTCAGGAGTTACAAATAAGTTCATGTAGAGGCCTTCTGCCCTCAAATTCACTGTACAGACAAAGGCCATGGCAATCTACCCAGGATGAAGCATCCAGGAGAGACACACCCTTCCTCAGGGATAGTGAAGGGCCAGGTCATGACACAGTGTATCCCTCACAGTGGATTATCCAACCCAAACAGAAGCATCTTGATGTTGTTTTGAGCCCAGGCAGCTTTAGCTCAAGCAAGCACATGATTTCCCTGAGGATTATAGGAGCAAAACTGAAAATTGCTCTCAAATTTCAAGAGACTGTGCCTTGTTGGGAATGTATCTTGCCTGCAGGGTTCCAAGCACGGTAGTGAGTGGTTCATTGGTGCCAAACACTGGCCTAAAAGTTTGCACTACTTCCAGATGTTTCTTAGCAGCCAGGTGGACAGCATGCTCCAGTGATGGCCACTTTAATTGGGCTGAAGTCTGTCTGTTCTTCAGGAATCACGTCCTTGCAAGCATTCTTGGAGTGTGAGGCCTGTTAGATTTAGGAAGTGAGCCTTAGAGTCAGACAAGCAGAAGGTGAAATCCTGGCCCTTCCGTGTCACGCACACACGTTCCTGGACCTCAGTTGGTCATATGTGAGATGGAAACAGTGGCAGCAGCCTTCCAGAGCCACTACATGGAAGTCGTAATGCATACAAGGTCCTGATAAATGAGGGAATGGTGTTGGTATACAGGGAAGAGCAGACTTTTCCCCAGAGGAGTCAGGGAAGTTTCTGTCTTGGTCACCACTGTAGCACTGGCACTTGGCACACAGCTAGAGCTCAGTAGCTATAAATGAGGGAGCAAATGCAGGAGCACCTGTGGGACCTCCAATCTGTGTCCTTGTAGGTGCTTAGAAAAGTCCTTGAAACGTATGCTTGTAGAATCCAATTAAGTCTTCACCATGAACATGAAGAAAGAGCCACAGAGAAGCTGAATCCCTGAAAGGTCTTCTCCTGCCACCTCCTGAACAGAGCTCGTCTCTTTCAATGCACCAGCTTCCCCAGACTGGAGCCCATGGGAGGGAACAGTGCACAGTGTAACTTCCCAAATTCTGCGTGATGGTGCCGGGCATCCTCAGGCTGGGAGCTGCAGGGTCAGGCCACAGCACAGATAGTGCTGCACTTCAGCAAGGATCTACTCTGGCTTCCCAAAGGCTAGGACTAGCAGCCACTTCCCTGGCCACCCCTTAGCACCTATGGAAGTATAAATAAAGCCACAGGAAGGGTCACAACTCCCCAAAGCACTGAAATCCGACCCTGGCAGTTAACCTACTTCTAGAACTCAGAGGAAGAGACTGTTTCCTACCTATGAGATGGAAATGAAGCAATCAGTCAATGGCCACCAATGTTATGTGGTGCTCCTCACCTGAAGTACAAGGAGTGAGAATCCACCATTGTTGTCTTCCTCTAAAATGCACATTCAGTGTGCACCCAAATACTGACCTATGTTTTCTCTACTTGGTGGAATTTGGCTTGAGCAGTCAGAATCCTGCCCCAACCTTCCTCGCTGGAATCTGTGGACAGTGACCACCATACATGCAGCATGACCTCTGGTTCCAAAAGGAAAGCTGGAGCCCCCAGGTTTTAAAATGTGGGAGAAAACGGGTGGGGAACACCATGCATTGGAGAGCACCATTTTCTCTAAATAAACATTCCCAGTCAACAGCTTCTGACATTGCCAGGTCTGCTCATAATCCACTACTATTATGGACTATTGGACTATGTGTATAGCTACTTTCTCTTAGTTCAGTGAGAAGAAAGATATAAACTAAATGTGTTTAGACAAAATATCATGTCTGCATCTTGTACTCTGAACAACTACTATGAGGACAATAATATACAGTGTATTACTCATTGTAACTGTCCTACTAACCTGTTGTGAAACTGTCTCAGTGCTATTTCTTTTTCATTAAAGTTAATAATAGTAATAATAATAATAATAATAATAATAATAATAATAAAATAAGTAAGTCTTTATGATGGTAGCAAAGACATTAAGGGACATGGGGGACTTTAGCTAGGAACAATGCTATATACTGCTTGCTTTCAGACTATGGAATAACCAGAAGAAGATGGTGTAGGTTGGGGGCAGGGTGTCCTAGTTAACAGTTAAGATTTACTATTGGGTCCTGGCTGTGTGCCAGGTGTGGTGATCATGCTTTGTAAATAGTGTCACTTGGTAGTCTCGCTTGTAGTCTTGATTATGACAGGGAGGTCACATAGCTCCCTCCAAGTCACAGATCCTTTAGTGGCACCACTGGGTTAGAAGACAGCAAAGAACATGAAAATAGAACAGAACAAGCTAGAAACAATGAGTGAAATGAAACAGATCATATCAGAACCTAAAAGTGCAGCACCAGAATTTACATTCGTGTAGGCAACAGACAAGTGTAAAATGAATATGAGAACTGAGTCAGTGATACACAAAATGAGCACATGTCCACAAAGGCTAGAAAATGCTCAAGTGACAATTAATGGTGTCACAGTACATCATCCTGAGGGGGAGACTCTAAGCAGCATCTGTGTTTGTGGGGAAGAGGATCAGTGAATAAAGATGCAGTAAATTTCCCTTGCCTAAAAGAAAAAAAAAAGTCAAAGTTGTAAGATTTAAAAATTTTATCATATTCCATAAGAAAGATAATCATTGAAAACAGTCAGCTAAATTCACTAAACGGAGGGTTAGTGAAAAAAAATTTTTGAGATGACCAGTGAACTCTTATTTAAAAAAAAAGTTAATATGAAGCCTCATCTCTAATTCCATAGCAAGACAAATTTCAATAGATTAATGATATAATTTATAAATGAGCCACATATAATTTTGGGGATAAGCTATTTTAGCATTGTTTGAATTTTTGAGTGGAGAACATTTTGTTTTGGCTTACAATAAAAAGCCATGAAAAAAAACCCACCAAAGAATACATACACAGATTAGAGTAATATAATTTAAAATTTATATCCAAAATATCTAATGAAAATTTAAAAGCGCAACAGAGAAATATTCTTTTGCCAAAACTATGACAGACAATAGGTTACTAAAGAAAGTTAGATGTATAGATGTTTGCATTTTAATAAAGACATAATAATCAGTTTAATTATACATATACAGCACACGAATATGAGCTGTGCAAAATAAGAAATGCACATACCCCACAACCATTTCAGAGTGTTCATGTTCCTCAATACACAACAAAATGCGAAACAGAATGTTCTCATTGTAACGACAAAATGGGAGAAAAGTAGTTCTTTCTTTTTCTGTTAATAAGCAGCTTCTTCTGGGGAGCCAGTTTTGCCCTGGTACCATCCACATTGTACACATTTCATCCAGAAATTCAACTCCTAGAAATTCATTCCACACAATAGTCAAACAAATGTACAAAGTCGGATGAAGGAGAATTTTCACCAAGCACAAGATGGGCTATATGCCCCTTCCTTGTTGGTTATGATTATCTCTAAAACCACTGTCAACATCAGTCCGCACAAGGTGTTTCAAAATTGTAAATTTGTGAAGCAGGTTCACAAATATCATCTTGATTTTTAAAGCAACTTCCTGAGAAAGACATTATTATTATTATTATTATTATTATTATTATTATCATTATTATTATTGCTATCCTTATTTAGTGATACTGAAAGACAAAAAAGGTAATCCAAGTGTAGCCTGAATTAAAAGTTGGTGAAAATAAAGTTTTCTCAGATATCACAAACTGTGCCATTAAGTCTGAAAGTAAGTTAGAAAAGGAAAAGTGAATCATTTATACTAACTCCTTTCTCCTGTAAATTAAAGATTTGGCATTTAAAGATAGGCTATTTCCTGCAGAGGTTCACGAGGTGATTCTGGGATATTCTCTTGCACGAACTCATTGTAAAATGTACACACAGCTAGAAAAGAGGACACACAGACCTGCTTTCAAAGTTCTTTACTGTCTTAGAGCTTATTAGGGAAAATCCAGCCACCACAGAAGCTGGAAGTGAGACAAGTAACAAGCAAGCTAGAGAAGGAGGCTAAGGAAGAGCTGAAGAAGGTCTCAGCATCTCCTTGACTGTCCACACCCGCATTGTAGTACCCTAAACACAGGGGCACCGGGATGGATGGAAAGGAGGAATGTAGGGAAGCAGGGAACTATCACTAACTGCTTCCTGGGTCACACAGGTCAGGCAGGCTCTACTCCTCTTGGACTGGTAATTCCTGGCTCAGGTAGGTGGCCAGGGCTGTGCTGTGGATCCTGCTGCATCTGCCAAGTTGGGCTACCCAGGCATCCACTAGCTTCTGTGCGTTGTCAGGCAAAGAATCATGCAAGGACATTGCTCTTTGCAGAAACAAACTGTCAGAACTTCCCTAATCAAACGTTCTAACAGGGGTAGTACCGTTATCTCCCTGGATACCTGGGAAGCTTCCCTGGGAGAGTTTAAGCCTGATCTCTGCCTCTGCTCAGCTGCTCCAAATGCACTTGACAGCGCATTTATCAGATACTTTATTATTTAAAAGAAGAAGCCCTGAAGAACTGGCTTGGGGAGCTAACTCAGGTCTGGAGGTAAGAGCCTGTTTGATTTCCACATGTCAGGTGTCCTCATATTTGTTAAGAGCGGAGGGGCGTTAATGAAGCCAGCGCTCTCCTGTCGCACTTCTAGTGTGTTCCTAATGCCCACAGCTGCATTTCCTCTATCAGTTTCTTTAGGACCATTTTGCCAAGTCCCTGTCCTGTAACTCGTCCTTGGCCTCTGTCCCAAATCTGGGAGGCCTAGGGAGGGGTCCTGCAGGGTGAGCCTGATCTGATCTGTGGCAGTCCTGTCCTTCTCCAGCCTCTATCTTGTGCCAAGCCCGCTTCTGACTGCATATCGAGAAGGAAGCGCTAGCTTTCTGGGCTCTGACTTGGGCTCTTAACTCCCTTGACTCCACTACTGTATAACATGCCCTCCTGCTCCCATGAACAGACTAATTTGGAATTGTTTACAGCTCTGAATCCCAGCAGGAGTAGTTCCACAGGCAGAAATTTGCTACTAATATAAGTGAATGTTTTGAAGGTAGTGAATGGTTTCTTTTTAATAGTTTTAGTAGGAGTAGAGTCAAGGTTATATGTATAATAAAACCCCCTACTCCGGTGCATTCAGGGTGTTTTCTTTGTAGATGGAGTAATGAAGTTCCAGCACCCAGGGGCATCATGCATGCTCTTGCCTGTGCCCGTGGGAGTGTGCTGCTCCCATGAGCTCCATCAGCTATGCTGCAGCCTAAGGCTAAAGGGCATCTGGTGAGGGAGCTGGTTGCTCTGGGGATCTTCGAGAGATGGCTATTTGCGTGGATGAGGGTAAGAGCGTGCCGGGGTGGGGAGCCTTGCTTACTGCCTGCCCTCGGTCTCCAGCCCCAGACATGGTGCTTGAGCACTGCAGGTGCTTGGTTACCATGGAGTGGCAGAAAGCAGTTTTAGATGAATGGGCTCACTGGCTGACCAAAACCTGTAGCTGCACCTACACAAAAGGTGCTCCGAAGCAGCCGACCTTGTCCTCAGTCCTGCCCACCTCCTCTGTCACTCCCCAGCCCTAGCTGCTCTCCAACCTCAGCTTAGTATGTATCTCCCGTAGTTCACATTTCACAGTCCATGTCACACCTGGAAGTTGCCTGTTCTGACTCAGCATATGACCTGTGTGCTCAGGTATTCTGTGTCTTCCTGTCAGAACTATCCTGCCTCCTAGGCAGGCACCGGGCCGCTGCCCTGTTGAATATGTGTCTCCCACTCACCACGGGGAACTCGATATTAGCTCAGGAAGTATCTGATCTGATTTGCCAAGTAGATACACACTACAGGTACAGTTACTAACAAATGCCTCTGGCTATTGAGTGATCTTAGACAAATGAATTGATTTGATTTCCCTAGCTTGGAGGTACAGATAATAAGTTTTGCCTCATCAGAGCCGGACAGGGGTCACAGCTTATGGACAGCATCCTTTTCTCATGTGTCACCTGCTCTCATCCTGCTCCCAATTCCGTTTCCTGACTTCCCTGTTCCCTTTTATATTTTAAGCCTCCTAACTCATTAGCAGGTCAACAATGTCATAAGTCCATCAGTGTTTTGCCATTTGAGAATACCAGCCTCCTCGCAAGGCCCTGGTATTGCCACCATGGGGTGTGAGGACAGGCAGGCCCTATTAATTGCAACACCACCAACACCGGGCTGTTGCCTGAAGGGACAACACCAGGACAGTTAGAGTGACATTGTCACTGCCCTGACCACTGCTTACCCTCAGTAATCCACCTCCCGAGAAAGGGACATACGGGTGTGTGTGGAGCACCAGGCTGAGCAGCACACTGCTGCTACGAGCTCTAGGTTCTACCCCAACCTATGTTCTGCATTTGACAGTGAGGTTTTGTTTTATAGCCAGCTAGAGAAAGTTAAGACAAAACCACACATGCAAAACAATTCAAATTAGTAATCTATGGAGCACTATTTAAGTAGCAGTAATTATTTTACATGGATTCATTGGTTGATACCACCTGCAAGTCTGAAGTAAGTATTGCGATTGTTGTCATTTTATAAATGATGGCACAAGGTACAGAGAAGTAAATATCTTCCATGAGATTGGAGAGAAGGAAACAGCTTCCTGGCCAGAGCTCTCGGTAGCGCTATATCTAGCTTGCACCATCCTAGCTCCTTGGATGGTCTAACACCAGCACCCATCACCTGTGAGCACCTTCCTTGTGTTAGATGTTATTTAAGATATCATTATTTCTGTATTCTAGAAGGACAAATTAGAGGTCTGAAAAACCAAGTGGCTTAGGGGCACAGAGACAGAAAATGGTGAAGCAGAGTCAGAGGCCGGCCTTTCTGAAAGCATCCACCTCAAAGGACACTTGTCACTTAGAGATGGGTAGCCAAAGGAAAGGGGCCCTCCAGGGACACAGAGGTATGAGACGGTCTCCCCACAGGAGGTCCTAGATGACCTACTATTGCGCAGATTCTAAAGGGTAATTTCTAGCATCTGCCAATGAGACAGAACTTTGCAATGTACTTTCTTTCCAAGTCCTATGTTAAGTAAAATCTTGCATCCCCTCCTCCTCTTCCTCCTTCCTCCTTGTGCATAACAGCATTCATTACCACCTGGAATCCCTCCAAGACAAGCACTGCCAAGAGAAGCCATTGTCTTGTCTGAAAAGTCCATTAGGCTGTCAGGCTCCCTAACAAATCAATCAGGCACCAGGAGGCCTTTCAAAATGATATCATTTGCCATTCAGGCAGAAACAAATAGCTATCCCAGGTGAGCTGCAGCGGCTCGGGCCATGTGCCAAACTGCGCTGTGGCCTCGGGAAAGGAGTTAATGTTTCCCACCAAGAAATGCCACAGAGTGTTCTTCTTTCTCCCGTCTTCAAAACTACAAACAAAAACAGCCTCTTCTGAGTTCTCCTTTCTTATGGGCGAGTGTTCCATGGATTTGCTCTCCTCTAACCACACTCCTCAAAGGGGAATTTATCCCAATTCAGTTCTTCTCCTCCCATTTTCTACTGAGCCACTTGTAACCAGGCTTTCATTTCTCTTTCCCCTGAAACCTCATCAGTGTGGTCGTCCACATCTAGGACGCTCTACGTAGAGGTCCTGTCACAGCCGCCTTCTTATGTATCAACAGCCTTCGCCTGCCCCTGATCTTGGCAGAGCACACCAACCATTATCACAATATCTCCATGGCTTAAGTCATTGTTTCTCATCCTGGGAGGGCACTGCTTTATGTTGTCACTCAGGAATTAGATCCTTCCACGTAGAAGATTACCTAGGATCAGTCTTCCATGGCTGCCAGGGTGCCAAAATCCTTCACTTCCATTCCCTGCACTGTCCAGAACTCAGTCACATGGATGCAGCTTGCCTCAAGGGGTACTAATAGTCTGGTGTGGTTATGCGTCCAGGAAAGAGGTGCTCATGGGCTAGCATGCCACTAGTCTCGCACGCTCCTTCTGTTCTTTCTTCCTTTGACTCTCTTGTCTGTCTTCTATGACACCAACCATTTCTTCTTGGACTCCTTTCCTTATTTCATCTCTTTTTTAATACATTTTAATGAACGGCACAAATGTATTTCTCTAGACAGATCTTTTTTTCTTTCCAAACTCCAAGCTTACATATTCAACTGCCCACTTCACTTGGATGCCAAAAGATGCAGAACACACAGTTTTCTAAGCGAGTGCTTGGTCATCTTTTCCCCACTCTCTCTACCTACACCTTCCTCCAACACAAAAGCAGCTTCATTTTTCCAGTTACTCAGGTCCAAAGCCTGGAATTCCCACATTACATTGCAGACTTTTTCCAAAATTCTAGGTAACTCTGACTTCTGAGCATACTGACCCACATGCCCACCACTGCCCCCTGCTGATTAAGCACCAGGATACCCAGCGGCAGTGCCTCAGGGGCCACCTCCTAGGCACTACCTTTAGCCCCTGCAATCTAATGTCCACACAGTAAGCAAAGAGGTCCTATCAGAGTGAAAGGCAGGTGATGATCTCTGCAGGGACTGCCATTGTCCTCCAAGGAAAAGCCCAAGTCTGACTGTGTCACTAGCCCTGCTTGATCTGCCTGCTCTTCTCTTCTCTGACCTCCAGCTCTTCTCTGAACAGTAAGACATTTACACTAGAACGTGTCCTTCCAGAAACATCCTGCCCAGGGGCCTCTGGGTATACACCCCCAACGCCTACAAACCTTAGCTCGATGCCACCTGCATGGCCAGTCTACTCCAACATCCCCAGTCTCCCTTTGTCTGGATTTTTCTTTTCTCATTTTTTAAATCTAATTCATTATAATAATTTATTTATTTGTTTCTGTTTTTATTCTGTCTGTCTCACTTTTACTCCTAATAAATATAGCCTTTGTTATATAGCCAAGGGATCTAGTTTTTGGCTCACTGACATATCCCGAAGTTCTACAGCAGAGTTCAGTGTAAAGTAGGTGCATAGGCACTCAATTAATTTTTAAATAATAAGCAATTGGCATTTTTCAAAATGAAACATTGTAGAACATTCATAATCACTTTGCTTATCTCTTTTTTTGAGGTAGCGTCTAACTATATTCCAGGTTGGCAATGAACTCATTATGGGCAGGCCTCAAACCTAACGGCAGTCTGCCTGCCTCAGCCTTCTGCACGCCGAGATCAGAGGTGTGCACCACCACACCAGCCTGCAAACCACTTTCTTAGTGCTCCAGCTGTGCCACTTTGATTTCTCATAATTTCTTTTTTGTTAATTTTATGTATTTAGGGTCTACAAAGTCTACCTAGATAGATTGGATTCCGTGATTCTCCTGTTTTCAGCCTCCCAAGTGCTAGGATTACAGGCGTTTGCCTCCATGCCCAGTCTCAATCACTGTGTCAGGGCGCCTTTGGGGTGGGGCCAGCGTGGCACACTGGGGTTGCTGCTCTCTGCCTGAGCAGGTACTTTAGTCCACTGACCTTCTAGCTTGGTTTCTCATACTTTCTTCCCCATTGTAATACTCCTAGGCCTGCCCAGCTCCCCATGACTGTGCCTTCCCAGCCTGCAGAGAGCGTTCTCAGCAGATTTGACCCCCTGCTCTTTCTTTACTGTAGCTCCTGCTTCCCCCATACATGCTGCCTGTGCGCTAAGCCAGTGGACTAAAGGCTGCCCTGCTGTCTTGACATGCCCCCCACCCTACCCCCACCCCGTGTCCCTGTGCCTGGGTGTCCTTCTCTTTTTGAACGTAGCCTCTGGGCTCAAATATTTTCCAATGGCCAGTTAAAGAGTCATCTCCCATACAGACGTTTCCTCTGCTATCCTTAGCTGAATTAAGATTGCCCTCTTTAAACACCAATGTGGTGGTGTATGATTCCACTTTCTCTTCTGCATAAACCTTCTGAGGGCAGGGTCTTTGCTGTATTCATTTCACACCATCAGTATAGATTTTCTCCTCAATGATCTGGATTTTTTATTTAGCAGTTAATTTTGCTTTGTGCTAAGATTAGGACCCAAGGTCAGGAAGTCACCCTCCTTAACTGCAAGGCGCTCACACTGTGGACGAGCATGCAGTTTTAACCACTTAACAGTCCAAATATTTAAATATAGGATGATTAAATATTGCATTTTTATAATACAATTGCAAATATGAAAACAATTTTATCAAATTTATTCAACACAAGAATCAACAAAATGTGCTCCAGTGGTAGAATTCTTATCTTACGTGCCTAAGGCCTGGAGTTAGATCCCCAGCAACACACACACACACACACACACACACACACCTGCCTGAGAGGTGCTGGGATAGTCAACGCATAAACAAATTGACTGCCGGAGTGATGCTCAGGGTAAACCATTAAGCGCCTAAGGTTGTGCTATCAAGAGCCAATAAAGCGAGTGTTGAATGACGCCTCACTTTTAATAGAAAGAAGAGACAAGAGAACACGAAGCTTAGGGGGGTGACAGTTAAGCCAGGACTACAATGGGGCAGGTGCCTAAAAGAAGAGGCAGATAGAGAGAAGCATCCCAGATAACTCGGTCACTGTGGGAGTCAACAATATTTATTAAATTCAGTTGAATCACAGAGAAATGTTGTCTTTAATGTTTTTTAAATGTTTCATTATATATCCTTCATTGAGACACTGAAGAAGAATTCTGATGCCTTAGAGCTGGACAAAAACATTCTAACACAATAACAGGATCTTGAATGTTGAAATGGCCTTGTTAACATTTCCAGATGTTTTTACGTCCATGATATATTTTGTTTTTCTACAAACATCTTGTAGATATAAAAAGTATGGTATTAGCACTGCCATTTCACAGAAATAAACTTGAAAATGTTGCATGGCTGGGTGACCACTGACAGGCATGCTAACTCTGTTTTTAAGCCTGGGCTTCATCTCTTCTTTCCCTGAGATTTTCTACTACATTTCAAGGTCATTATCAAGAGTTTAAGGCTTAAGGATGAGGCTTTTGGAATGGTTTAAGAGCTTGACTAATCTCCCGAAACTTATTCAAAAATTCCCAAGCATTCATCACCGCACTAAATTCTGTATCTTTCATTAGATTTCAAAGGGGGGATGGTTTTCAAACACGTACAAACTACTGCATAGTTGCACAAGCAAGGCTTCCCTCTGGAAAGACCGAAGGAATCCTAGCTTGAGACAGACTCCTCTAAGGAGAACTGCCTCTGTGGCCTGGAAGAATAATTTCCCAGAATGCACCTGGAAACAGAGCCACCTTCTGCTCCCACGCTAGCCTAAGCAATGACCTCCAGCCAGAGTCTGAACTTCTTTCGTGCACAGCTTTCAAGTTCAGTGCCCCTGAATTTAAAATGCCTTTTTGTGATCGCTGACACTCGCTGTCTGACTTGGATTAAATATCACTGAAGTCTAATTAAGTAATCACTGGAAGCAAACTCTACTGAGCCTACCTGATGGCCAGATTCAGTTGTTTAGTTTGCTCATCCCGGGAGTTCGCCACATTGGAGAACGTCAGACTAACCTGGGGTGCCTGTTAGTCATGGAGCTACTCAGAACTCACCCCAGTCCCAGGGTTCAGTTCCAGGGAAGGCAGCTGTGTCAGGGGTTGGGAGAGAGCTGGCTGGGGTGGAGGCAGGCTGGAAGTAAAGGCCTCCTGTGTGTCCAGACCACCCCTAAGGACAGTCATAACCTGGACAGTGGCCTCAGTGACCCCAAGTGTGAAAAGGCTCCAGCTGATTCTCAGCAGCACACATCCTTGGGAGATTCTGATCTTGTATCAGAATTTCCTAGAAGGTCATGAACCAATTCTGATTCCCAGGTTTATCCAGAACTACTGAAAGGAATTCTCCAAGGGAGATGTTCAAGAATTTTTTTTTTTTTGAAAAAGCTCCTTTGGTGATTATGATACTCAGAGAAGGAGAACTGCCAATATTTAGATAAATAGTAGCCTGAGAGTAAGTTTTTCTCTTGTCTTTAGACTCGCCCACGCCTCCCTCAGCAGACTGTGTTAGAATAAATGGGACACAGTTTCTGTCTACGTAGGAGCCAGGGAGGCTGGGACTCGTGGGATGAGTGATGAGTGGTCCACAACCACATGCTTTGCACATCCCAGGCTTAGCTTCCAGTTCTGATCCTAGAGTTGAGAGAAAGGGAGAGAGTTCATGTCTGGATGAAAGAGAAGAAGATATCCTCTCAATACTTGGGCTCTGATACCAGACTTGGAGAATTCAACCTGTGAGTCAGATAGGATTTCATTGGGTTAGAAAAGTCACCAGAAGGCTCATGTCTCAGTTCACTCATCTGTAAAGAGGGAATCATATCAATTACAATGTCACAGGTTGTTCAGAACAGGGAATCAGCAGACTGTGGCTCAGGAGCAGTATTTGGCCACTATTTTTGTTTGTTCATTTGTGGTACCAGGCATTGAACTTGAGATCTTGCGCTTGCCAAGCAGGTGCTTATTCTGCTGGGCTATCTCCCTGGCTCCTGGTGTTGCTTTTTAATAGCCAACAGGAAAAGAATGTCTTTGTACATTTTCAGTGTTTATATTAAGCAGTCATACAATAGCCTCTTGTCCTGAACAGTCTAAAATATTAACTGTTGGATCCTTTAAGATAAGGTTTTCTGGTCCCTGGTTTAGAGACTTCAATAAAATAGAGACTGGGTATGGTGGTGCATGCCTATAATCCCAGTGCTGGGCAGGCTAAAAATAGGAGGATCACGATGAGTCTGAAGTGTGTGGTGAGACCCTGTGCCAAATGCATTAAAATAATGTTAGAGACATTAGTAAAATGATCCATGGAAAGGGCTGCATATGCTACTTGCTAGTATCTTCGTAAAGCTTTTAGGAGCTTAGGATACTCTCTGGCTAATAATCAGAAACTTTACTCTTTTGTCAAGAATCTAAACTTGCCAACTACCAGCAAGAATGCAGAAGGACCTAAGCTCAAGTGGTTCAGCTCAGCAACTCCTTAGTGTGGGTCCAATGGAGCCTGGATGAGGGACCCATGCACCCCAGATCTGGCCTCCTAGTGTACAGAAATTGTGAGACAGTTGAAAGGCTTCAGTCCACTAAACATGTGGACCTTTGTTTCCCAGCAAGAGAAAACTCACAGAGGTGTTCCGGTGCCCAAGCCTGGCTGTTCTTATGTGGAAAGGCCCTGCAACGTCCTCGCACACTGCCAAGCCTCCTTATGTCCCTTTACTTCATCATTCAGCTCCCTCCCATCTGTGAAGCCAGGCTGACTCTTCTCAGTCCTCAGGGGGCTGCAGTCCTTGAAACACAGAGCCCTTGGTAGTGCCAAGAATTCCTACCTTCCCAGGGCTTCCTTAGGGTGGCTGGTGAGATGAACAAGTTGGAGCCTCTGCCTGCCTGGGGTCCCCTGTGCCAGGCAGCGCAGCACAGGGCAGCGTATAGTGACACCTCACCAAAGCCTAAGTGGATGTGGAGAACTGTTTGCTTTGGGTTTGTTGTGCTCAGCAATGCCCAGGCGGACTCTGTGTGCCAGATGCTCTGATTGTCCCTAGAAATGAGCAGAAGCTCCGCAGCCTGTGTGACACTCTCTCAGCTTTGTCACTCAGCCTGCCACACAGTGCCCCTGGGGCCAGTTCTGCATCATTGTCCCTCTAGCCTGGCTCTGATAACATGCCTCTCCAACAAGAGGTGGCCAATCCTGACAGAAAGTAACTGAATCTGCCCATGCCCTCCTCTATCCATGACTCAAAGAAAGCTGTCAACATGACCTATTGATTGACTTGGTGAATTCTCAATCTCCACGTCCCTTAAAATGTAAGCAAATCCCTATGGGCTTCACTTTTGCTGCCCTATACTATGTCATACTAATGAATCTTTATATTCTGAAGGCCTGTTTCTTTTTTATTGTTGTTTGATTCCTTTCTCAGCCTAAATTCATTCGCTCCACACTCAATGAATATCTATTGAATATTCAGTATGTGTACTGACATAGTCCTGAGTATGCAACTGGAACAAAATAATGTCCCTGGGCTCAGAGAAGATGCACTTGGAGGAAAGAAGGCTATTAAGCAAAAAATCATACAAACAAGTATATAATTGCCCACATGGTCAGTGCTTTTCTATTTTTTTCTAATTTTTAAAACACACCTACCCACTCAAGTCAAATTATTATTATTATTATTTTTTGGAGTCAAATAATTAAAAGGTTTACCTCGTTGGTAAATGTATGGGTTACTTTCTGTGCATATAGTGACGTATGTATAGTTTAGCAAAGAACTAATTTTTGGAATCTGAGCAAATTTTTCTCTGAACACTAATGGCCAACTGGGCTGATTCTGGAAGAACTGAACGAAGGTGATGCTTATGTGGTCTTTTCTGTGTTGTTCATAGTCTGTGTGACCATGGCATCAACAACAGTGAACAGCATCACAGCTTCATGTCACTCTTAGCTTTGATGCCTTCACCATGGAAACAGTGATTGGCTAGTTCAGAATGAGTTACTTAATTATGACAGGAAGTCAACATGTAAAATGACCAAAACCTAAGAAACAGATTCAATGTGATGTGAAGATTTTTTTCTCTTGAAGAATAATCTATCTATCTATCTATCTATCTATCTATCTATCTATCTATCTATCTATCTATCTATTTGTCTATCTATGTATGTATCTATGTATCTGTCATCTATGTATTTATTGCTTTTCTATTTTTGTTTAAAACATTGATGTAATGTGATGGGAATTCAGTTGAAATCCTATACTTTCCCAGAGCCCAAGGTATGAAGGCCAGAAGCATCAGGATCATCCAGTCCAACCTGGCCCTTTGTTTTATACACGAGAATACTGAGTCTCCAGCAGAGAAAATAACTTGCCCAAAAATGTGTTCTGGGTGAGATACAGACTAAATCCTTAGTCTGCTTTTTCAAACCAGGGTTTCTCAACATCAACACTGTTGACATTTAGGGACAGATAATTCCTCAGTGTGGGGACTGTTAGGTACACTGTAGGGTGTTTCAAAGTATCCTTGGTCTTTCTGCCCAAAGGTAACCAAGCAATGTCTCTAGCCATTGTTAAATGTCTTTTTAGGGGCAAAACCTTGCTGACAGAGAACCAAGATCCAGGAATCTGAACAATGAATGATGCCCATCTATGGGGAATCTGGACCTAGCATTGGCCTAACTCTGTGATTTCACCAGGTCACTTAACCTTTTTGAGTACAATTATTTTTAAAGCCAAAATACCATCACTTTTATAAGTTTATGTTTTTGGTGAATGTAAATGAAATTATGCATATAAATTTCTTAGTACAGTGCCAGACATATAGAGGGCTGGAAAGTGGCTGTTTTTTTTGATTATTTTTATGAGATATAATATCTGACCCAGGGTCTAGGCTGTCTGTATCTAGCAAGGGGACAGCTAGCTTGGTGGCAGTGAGCTGAGACTGTAGCATTCTTATATTCGTAGGGAAAGGGGAATGCTGCAAGTCAGTCAGGGTTGTATTTGCCCAGGCAGGGAAATAAACGACGTGCTGTTTGTTTGTTTTTGTCATGGCTTTAAACTTCCTTATCTCTAGCTGCAGGATTTTGTGAAGTAAAATTCAATTAGTATTTATCAGCCTTTCCTTAGTTGTATAAGTCAACTGCTTTTATTGCTGAAATTCAGGAAAATGTGGAATTGCCAAACACCTCTGAAAACATCAAGGTTTCAAGATGGAAAAAGCCCCAGTATAAGAAGAGGAGAAAAGTAATTTTTTACAACAAAATAACCATGTTGCTGTGTGATCACACTATGTTATACAAATGTAAACAGAAACTATGGTTATGGAGCTTTTAGATTTTGCTGTCACCATGAAGCTTATATGTGCAGGAGTTGATATTGTAGAATAGATGAAAGCAGAACTGCTTGCCTCACTTGCCCCTTACCTCTTATCCCCACTGTGGATGTGATGGATGTGAATGCCAGCTGAGACCTAGGGACTTGAAGATACAGATGCCTCTTTAGAGTCTGGGCTTATTATCTCCTACCCACTCTAATGACCAACCATGGTCAAAGGAATACAGGATGGAGACTTCATGGGTCCATCCCTACCTGATTTCTCCCCTCAACATAGTGACTGCTACCCATGCTAGCCAGTTCCTTCCAGTGACCTTTGTTTGATCACCCAATAATGTGGTTGTGATCTTCACTCCCATCTTTACGGCCTGTCTAGGCTACAACAACTCACCTCATAGCCCCACATCTGGCCTCAGTCTTCCTGTTTCCTTAGCTTTCATTAGGATTTCTCCCCTTCTTCCTTCTTTGGGAAATCTTTATCACCTCTGGCAATAGCCACCATCTAAGACAAGATGCTTTGATGTCAGAATCTAAGGTGGCTAACATGCACCACCTGTCTATCTTCTAGCTGTCACATGAGCCAGTATCCAGGTATTCTTGGAGAGCAAGAAATTATGCCTTGGGATTTCTCAGGGATTCCACCTAGGAGTACCCATTAGAACAATGGCTTACATAGCTTGCTGTCCCTAGAGTCAAATCTAGTGCTGAAAATACTTCTCCATATGACACCTAGTATAGAAGTTTCATTTGTTTGCTTATGTAAGCCCCTTAGTGAGGGCTTTGTTTGTCTCATTTACTGCTATGGTTCACAAGTAGTACTCATTCAGTAATTACTGAATCATTTATTATGAATGAATAAATATGAGACAGGAAAAATATCACTCAAATCTCGAAGTGTACCAAAACCATAGTCCATAGGCAGCTTCAACCAGAGGATAGACGCTGGTATCTGGCCAAATTCAGCCTAGCAATGTTGTTCAACTTAGCTATCTCCATGATGTGTTTTAGTGAAAAAAAAAAAAAAAAAAAACCGAAAAACTGAACCGCTTACTTTAAAAAAATCTTTGAATACTCAATGAAAAGGGATTTGAGTTTCTTTTAGAAAAAGGCAATATCTATTAGCCTTGGAATACCTTTCTAGATGAAAAAATTCAACTCAACTTTTTTTTTTTTACTAACTAGAAACCTTCGGCACAATATCTACAACAAATATGAAAAGATTCTGTAAGTTGGAGATAGTAAAATAGGCTGGTTAGATTCCCTGGAACCAGAGAAATGGCAGAGAGAGAAAAGGAAGAAAGGAGGGAGGAAGGGAAAAAGAGAGAGAGAGAGAGAGAGAGAGAGAGAGAGAGAGAGAGAGAGGATATAGAAACTTAGAAATGCAAATATTTGCTAAAAAAGGAAAATGTTGTTCTCTGTAGTTGAAGGGACAGGAAGTTAGCAGCCTAACAACACAGTCAACCTTCAGACAATAGCCTCTCTTGCCATATAAACACTAGGTAATGGACCTCTACCCATGCCAGCCTCTCCTGAGGCTAATATGTGCCTACTCCTGGCTGTGGTAGATCAGAGGTCCTTAGGGAAGTGGAATTTTCACCTGCTGTGACCCATAACTAAGACCCTCCTCCATATCAATGATGAAGAGATGTGGAAGTCTCTTCTCGGTAGACAGTAAGAAGGAGCCTCATTTCCTCTCCACTGAGGTAGTAGCAAGAAAAGTGTGAGAGGAAAATCAGGACTATTCACCACTGTCCCACTGTAGTGAAGTCACCTGCAGTATTGCTAGAGCCCACCTGAGAAGCCATGACTTCCATTCCCACACAGCATTAAAGAGACCCTGTTCTCAGGTGTCCCTGAGAGTGAAGTAGAGAGCCTAGAATTCTACCTTAAGTTAGCAGTAAAGAGGTAGTGGCTTCTTCCTTTGCTGAAGTAAATGTCAGAGAAAGTATGTCAAAACAGAAGTTTTAAATAAGATACAGTCTCAGAATATAATACTGAGTCTCATTTAGCTTTCAAGAGAAAATCACATTATTCTAAGAACCCCAGAAAGATCTCACACTAAGGGGAATAAAAGCAATAATGGACGCTACCATTTTGGTGATGAAGATATTAGAATGATCTCTCTGCTTGTGCTTCCTCCTCACTCATAGGCTGGAACTTAACCTACAGTGCAATGGTATCTGAAGGAGAGCCTCTGGGAAGTGGCTGGGTCATGGGAGAGGAGCTCTGAGGTAAGGTCCTTATGACAGGGCCCTCAGAGAGTGTTCTTGGCCCTTCTGCCATGTGACGCCAGGGTGGGAAGACAGCCTACTCTGAAACAAGATATGGATCCACGTCACGCACCAAGTCCAGCAGGGCCTTGATGTCACACTTCCCAGCTTCCAAAACTATGAGACATTATCTCCCTTTGTTTTTAAGTTACCTATAATTTAGGATACTCTGCTTTATGCATTTAAATGAACTAAGACATAGAGAAACATTTGAAATCAGTCGTGATAAAAGTTTAATAGTCAATTATAAATGGACACAAACCAAAAGAAAAGCAGAAATCCCAAACACAAATTTGGAAAACTTCAAGTACACTGTAGAAGAAAAGA
>PVKN010002031.1:0-45631 GCA_004027915.1 Capromys pilorides
GCAGGCGGCAGGCGGCAGGCGGCAGGCAGGCGGAAGGCACGTTCTTGCCCCAGCTCCTGCCTCTGTCTGCTGCTATGCGGGGAGCAACTCCCTTCTGACAAGTTCCTCTGCCATCCCGTCCCCACCTCGAAGCCAAATCACCACGGACTGAAATATCAGAGGTGACAGGGCCTCTCTCTGCAGCTCAGGCTGGTCTAAAACTGTGGCAACCCTCCCGCCCCAGCCTCCTGAGCACTGGGATAACACGTGTGTGCCACCACACCCAGCTGAACTGTACAATTTTCTTTCTTTTTTTTTTTTTAATGTTTTATTTATTTTTTATTTGTTTGCTTGTTGTGTTTGTTTATTTCTTTATTTATTTATTTTGTGGCTGGCTCAGTCTGCCCTGGTGGTGGCGGCGCTGGCGCAGCATGTGGTGCCGGGGATCGAACCGCAGTCCCTGCAGTTGCCTGAGCCTTCCTAAGCAGGCGCTTTAGACCACTGAACCATCTCGCCGGCCCATGAACTGTACAATTTTCAAGGGGTGTGTGTGAGCTATATCTTGATAATTCAAAACAGCTTTGTCCCTAAAAGAAAAACTTTCTCTCATCTGTCTAGCTACCGACCCCAGCTCCATCCCCCCACAACCCCCTGCATTTCCTGCAGAGACCTCAGCCTGGGAAGGCCTCTGACCTCACTGTTCTGGGACAGAACTCTGGAAGTACAGGGAGCAATCAGGAGCTGGGCAAAGGGCCAGGCTGGGGCCTTGGTGGGCAGCATCATTCTCCACCTGGGGTCCTATCTCTAGGACCCCTGCCCCTGTTACCATAGCAATTGAACAGGTCGAGAGACCTGCAGATGTCCAAGTTGTGGGAGTCCAGCAGCACTGCCCTGGGGCAATCCTGGAGGCTCCCAGGAGGAGGCAGCCTCCAACAGGCCAGGAGCTGCATAGCTGTTTTCTGCCATGCTCAGCAGAGACCAAGGTGCCTCCTCCCTTCCCGCCTCTCAAACCTAAGACTCTCAAAGCTCATTGTCTATGACCAAGCTAAGCCTACGCAGAGGGCGCCAGGCCTGGCTGCAGTGCCGACACGTGTTTCCAGGACTGGACAGGTCGCTTCCAGGCTGCAGGCAGATAAGAACATTTTCTGGCTTCCTCAGGGAGGCTTCAGGCTTCATACGTCACAGGAGGGAAATGGAAACACAGGCTGAGCCCGAGCAGGGGAAGGGACCATCCTAGTGTTCAGGATGTGAGCTGCCAAGCCAGGAGCCAGAAAGGAGCCAGGTGGGGCCTGTCTTCCCAGCACTCTAGGAGGCTGAGGCAGGAGGAGCTCAAGTTAAAAGCCCAGCTTGGGCTTGTGGCAAGACTTTGTCTCAAAACAAAAAACAAAGAGGACAAATGCTGTAGCTCATTGCAAAGGCCCTGTATTCAATCTCTACTACTAGGGGGAAAAGAAAGAAATAAAGGAAAAACAAAACACATTTGATCCTCAAACAGGACTTGAAAAAAAGAACGAGTAGGCCGGGCCTGGTGGTGCACACCTGTAATCCCAGCACTTGGGAGGCTGAGGCAGGAGGATCAGTGCAAGTTCGAGACCAGTCTGGGCTACAAAAGTGAGCTCAAGGGCAGCCTGAACAGCATAGTGAGACCCTGTCTCAAAAAGACAAAAAAAGAAAAAAAACCATGTCTCTAAGTCCCAGGCACCTGAGACCTGGGCTTGCTCTTCTCTCCCACACAGCAGCCTGCCCATCCAACCTCCACTGTGCAGGCAGCCTGGCCTCTGTCCCTCTCTGTCATCTGTGGGCCACTCAGCCTCCTGGGTGTCCACAGGACTGAGAAGTGTGTACCCAGGGGGATACAGGAGCCCTTCTTCTGAGCCCCATCCAGGGGGAGAGACAGAGCCACCACCCTGCTAATACAACACTGTGACACCTTCAGCAAATGCCTGTGAGCTGGGTAGGGTGGTGCACACCTGCAAGCCCAGCACTCAGGAGGCTGAGGCAGGAGGGTTGACACAAGTTCAAGGCCAGCCAGAAGCACACAGTAACACTGCAACTCAAAATGTCTGTGAATAACAGAACAAGCAGCTGAGGCATAAGCCATCCAATGGGATACGACCCTCACCCCACAGGAGTGGAAGGTCTCACCCAGAGTGACAGGGAGTCAGGGGCAGATGCGCCCAGGTCCTCCTCAGAGTCATAGTCTGCGGTTGTTCCAATTTCAACCTGAAATTCACCCCCCATCTTCCCGCAAAGGCCCAGATGCTGAATCTCTGCTTGGACAACAGCCTGTGATGCTCTTAGGAGGCAGTAGGACCTTTAAGAGGCGTGGTTTCATAGGAGGCGATGAGGTAATTGGGGCGTGGCCTTGATGGAGCTACTGTGACCCAACCCTTCCTGTGTCTGTCTTTACTTCCTGGCCACCATAAGGTGAGCAGTTTCCTGTCTGTGTCCCTGCCATGAGGCCATGATACCCTGAACCATCACAGGCCCTGAGGACCATGGACGGAACCTGGGAACCAAAATATACCTTCCTTCCCTTGAAATTGTTTACCTCAGGTGTTTTTTTCATCCAGAGCATGGATCACAGCCTGGCACATGGCAGGTAGCTGCTGGGCTAATGCATGTCACTCTAAAGGACAACAATCATTCATGCCAAGGCTGACCCCCCTGGCTTTAGGACAAAGTGTCATTGTTTTTGATAGATAGTCTCATGCATAGAAGTGTTTCCTATAGGAAGAGGAGATGTGGTATGGTGTAAATAATTAGGCAAAAACAACTGAGCACCAGTTACACCAGAAATCACTGTCTGTGTCAACTATAGTGTTTGACCTTTATCTTGAAAAACAAATGTGTACACTTTCAAGAAATAACACCTTAAAGTGTACTGCTTCTGCAGGGCCACGGGGGTACCCAGGAAACCACAACACACCTAGTCTCCATGGTAACCCAGCCATCGCCAGTGATCTGTCTCCAGTGATCTGATAGGCAAGCAGTTTCCTGCCTGGGTGTTGGATGCGGAATTATCTGAGGACTCAGTGTTTGGAAGAACAACTTCTGAACACAGGAGCCATATTCATTCTTTTTATATTTAGCTTCCTTATGGGGAAGATCCTGACATTATGGTACCCGACATGATGGAATTTCGCTGAGAATTGCAATTTTCTTCCTCGATATCATAAATACCGACAGAGGGCTATAAAGAGGAGATTTGTTAACTGTCTAATCTACACTGAGCTGGTAGCTGAGGCAGGCTGGGGTTTCCCACATTTTAGAGCAGCGTTATTTGCCTGGAGGATGCCCAGCACCCTACCTCCCTCTCCCTTGTCCACCCTGAAATTAATCTTTCATTTCAGCCAATTTCCCTGATGCCTCCTCTTCATAATGGTCCTCGGCTGCTGACTCAATATCCTGGATTCAGACAGATTCAACCTCTGAAAAATGTTGGGGAATAACAGCCAGGGGAAGGAGGCCGCAGAAGACAGGCACAGCCCTAGCGGGAGATGCAGTAGCCTGGCTTTGCAGCCAGCAGGTGAATCGAGTCAAGCCAGCAGGACTGAGCCAGTGCTGGATGAGTCGATCCCAGCCGAAAGGCTGAAGGGAGCAAGGCTGACCTCTGGGGTCATCCAGGAGCAGCACGGACAGAAACCAGGAAGGCTCTTTTCAAACACAGAGCCAGTACTGGGTGTGGTGATGCCTGTTTGCAATCCCGACAGTGTAGGGGGCTGAGGCAGGAGGAGTCAGAGAACGCAAGCCCAGCCTGGACAATGTTGCAGTGACTGAGTGAGACCCTGTCTCAAAATAAACAATAAAAAAGGGGCAGATACCCAGCTCTGTGAGAAGCCCTGGGTTCCATCCCCAATACTGCAAACCCAAAACAAACAGAGCCAGAACACACTTGGCTGGACAGAGAGAACGGAGATAACTCTTGGGTGATGATGGGGACCTGAGGTGCTGGCAGTGCCAGCACCAACGAAGCTGGGTGTGGGGTGCAAACCATGATCCCAAGATCAGGGAGGCTGTGGCAGGAGGACTGTTGTGAGTTCAAGGCCAGTGTGAATGACACAGCAAGAGCCTGTCACAAAAACAACAACAACAAGCAAGAGCTTCAAAGCCTCCCTCTAGGTCCAGACACAAGGGAACATCCAAATTCAAGCAAACACAAAAGAAATCCAGCGTGCTGCACAGACCACCTCTGCCACAGGGAACACTGAACTTCCCGCCAGGCTTGGAACATTTTTCTTTTACCCAGTTCACACACTTGCTCAGTGTCGAACTCAGATTCTGGGCAACAGATGCTAAGGCCCTGAGGACCATGATAGATTCCCATCTATCCTATGTTTATGATAGATTCCCATCAATTCAAGCATTCACAGACCTGGAAGCTGTAGATTCCAGCCAGAGCAGGGATGAAGAGGGAATCCAGGAGCTAATTAAGTGGATCAGCAAGGGCTGAGGGTGCCTGGGGTGCCTCTTAAATCATTTTTCTTTCAAATTACAGAAATAATACATGGCCATCAGAAAATGGAGACTGCACAGAAATTCAAAAAAGCAGGAAACAGAAATCACCCACAATCCCACTGTGTTCAGTGGCCACCAACAATTCCGCGTGCTTCTTTCTTTTCTGTGTTCTCTGGCTTTTCTTGTCTCCCAAACACATGTGAAGTAAAACTGTCCAGAAAACGCTACCTCTTGCTTCCCTGGCCCCATACTTAGGCCTCTAACTGCTGATTTTCAACCCCTATAGCTCATTTTTTATTCACAAGTGACTTCTTAACAGAAGTCTTAGAAATTCACTAACAGGGCCAACTCGGGGCCAAATCTAGTCAGTAGTTTGCACTGCCATATACACTTTTTGTCTGGAAATGGTATGATCACATGTCCTGTGTGACACTTCCGGACGCTGCCTTGTCTCAAACAAGGAGCTCAGGCTTCCAGCCTGATGCTCACCGATCTTGGGATGTTCTCACCCATGCACTCCTGTCTTCTTTGCCTAGGGAGACTAGAATCAAACCAGAGCACTTATACTGAGCTCTACCCCAGTCACTAAGTTATCCAGGCTGGGCTGAACTTGCCATCCTCCTGCCTCAGCCTCCTAGAGTGCTGGGTTATAGGTGCACACCCTCGAGCCCTGTGGAACCCATCCTCTTAACTCAGATTCATTAGTACCAGAAGTTAAAAGAAAAGGTTGGAGGCCTGGAAGATAGCTCAGTAGATTAAGTGCCTGCCTGGCAAGCACAAGATCCTGAATTCAATCCCTGGTTCCACCAAAAAAAAAAAAAAAAAAACGTTGATTGGTGAGAGCCATACAAAGAGCTCTGTTCCCCAGCGTGGGTCACCTCCAACCATGTCCCCCCACACACATTCCCAAAGGCAGCTCTTTTAAGAGCTGCAGGTTTTTTGCAGTCCATGTAGCTGGATGAACAAATCCTCTACTCCAGCATGCAAGTTTATATTTTTCAAACATTTCTGCTGAATCGTAGGGTGGATGGAAGACTTAGTGGATATCCGGCCCTAAACTCCATTAGACAAATGAGAAAACCGAAATGTAGAGGAAGCGCTCTCGGCACTGAGGCAAAGCCAGATGCTAAGAATGACGGGCCTTCGGCAGCCAGGGTTCCAGGATCATTTTTTGGGGGACGGTAGAGTGGGGGTTTGAAACCAGAGCCTTTATACTCAGCTCCATGCCCAGCCATTTTTAGCTTTTATTTTGAGGTGCAGTCTCACTAAATTTCTAGGCTAGGCTTCAACTTGACATTCTCCTGCCCCAGCCTCCCAGGGTACTGGGATGACAGGTGCACCCCTCAATACCAATCTTGTCCCATAATTCAGGGAGGAGGGTACCAGGAATCAAGCTCAGGGACTCATAGTGCAGATGAGCTACATTCTTGGCCTATAGCATAATTTTAAGGAATTCATACAACAAAAATGTGGCAAACATCAACATGTACAGAAAACAGCATTAATGTGCTGGCCTGGCCATTGGACCTTCAGGCAGCTGCCAAGATGCTTAAATAATTCAGTACACTTACCAACCTACACCTGAGCGTGTGGGGGTGGCCAGCTGCACATCTGGACATGTGCCATGGTCCAGGATCTGTTCCAAGGAGGCAGGGTCTACTGGGAGAAGTGCTCAGGGCACCTTGAAAAACCTCACTGCCACCATCTATCTGCATTCTCTTATGCCTGCATCTTTCTGAGCTGACCACCTCCTCACCATCTCCAGAAAACAGTGGGAAATTCAGAATAAATCCACTAACCTGGCATGATGCTGCCCACCTGGCGTCCCAGCACTCTGGGAAGCTGAGGCAGGAGGACTGCAAACCAGAGACCAGCGTGGGCAACTAAGTGACTTGGCAAGACTCTGTTTCAAACAAAAAATAAGAAGTGAGGAGGGAGGGAGGCTGGAGACGGAGCTGAGTGTGAAGGCCTAGGTTCAATCCCCCAGCCTGCCTTCGACTATTTGTTTTCCTCTGGACTTACTGTTTTTCATTTAAAAAACGAACTCAGTGCCATGGGCCTCGCAGGATCCTGGAGAGCAGATAAAAGAGGTGGCGGGAGCCAGCTCCCCAGCAGGCACTGCCCTGCATCCAGATCTAACCCTGCAGGCTCTGAGACGAGACAGCAGAAGAGCAGCCCTGGCCGGCCCAGGGCAGAGTACACAGTAGGCACCAGTGCTGAGCTGGGCACAGTCAGGGGAGGGTGCTGCACCTCAAGGAGACAACAGACATCCGGAGCTGAGCACGACTGGCTCCAGCCAGCAGGTCCAGGAAGGCTTCTGGCAGGCCCTGCCTTGGGCCAGTGCAGAAAAGGGCTGGGAAAGAAAAGGCCACTGCAGACTCAGGGCTGGTCACAGTCAGGGGTGACACACAGGTGACAAGGCTCCATGCGGGAGTGAAGGAGATGCCCTAATGCTGAACTGTGAGCAGGTGTCACTGTGCATACCTGTCATCCCGTCACCCTGGGAGGCTGAGGTAGGAGGGTCACAAGTTAGAGCTCAGCGAGCACACGGAGCAAACTAGTGGGACTGTCTCTAAATAAGAGATAAATGGCTAAGGAAATAAGTCAGTGCAAAGGTGCTGGGTTCAATCCCCAGCAGCAAAACAAAACAAAAACAGAAGAGAAAAAAACAAACAAACCAACCAAAAAAAAAACCCTTGTATTATGGTAATGGTTACACAACTGTCAATTTTCTAAAACTCTTTTTTTGCGGGACTGGGGTTCAAACTCATGACCTTGCACTTGCCAGAGAGGCACTTGTGCCACGGAGCTGTCTCCCCAGCCCCTAAAACTCTTTGACCTGTACATATTTTTGCTTATTTGTTTGTGGCAGGATCTCACTATGTAGCCCAGGCTGACCTTGAACTTGTGGCAACCCTCCTGCCACAGCCTTCTAACTGCTGCTAAGATTACATGTGTATAACACCACACCAGGCAGAACTGTACTGTTATATAAGATATAGTTTATATGAATCACTGCACATCTTGATATGGGGCGGGGGTGGGGTTGAGAAGGCTCTTGAGGTAAAGTGCACAGAAGCAAAGCCTGGGAAGACATGGAGCGGGAACCATGCAGCCCAGAGCCTTCTTCCTCCTTCAGGGTCCTGGCAACCTTGAGCTTGGAGCTGTCCTTGCTGAGGCAGCCCGGAAGCACATTATCAGCCCCTCGCAAGGCGCAGGTGGCGCTGGACCATGCCTCCAACCCCGGCCTCCTGGTTTATAGCCACTTGGGTTAGCCCTCAAGTGCTGGAAAGAAAACAGTTACAACAGCACCCAGAAAACAATAGTCTTCCAGTTAGCATGTTCTGGGAATGCACTAAGCTGTTTGGGTTTGGGTGTTTTGAAACAGGGTCTCACCATGCAGTTTAGGCTGGCCTTGAACTTACCAGGTAAGCCAGACTGATCTCAAACTCCGCAATCCTCCTGCCTCAGCCTTCTCAGTGCTGGGATAGCCAGTAAGCACCACCACACCCAGCATAGGCTTATTTAGGCAAAGGAAAAGAAGCCCCAAGTAGAACTCTCTCCTTAGTCAGGCCCCCAAAATGCAGAGATGTGAAGCTCTGCCTCTCAAATTCAATTTTCTTTTCTTTCTTTCTTTTTTTTTTTTTTTTTTTTTTTTGCAATACCAGGGATCGAACTCAGGACCTTGCACTTGCCAGGCAGGTGCTCATACCACTGAGCTATATCCCCAACCCCTGATATTCAGTTTCTTGAAATGACATGGCCATGCTAGGGTGCTCTAAGGATTTATTGTGTTTTTGAGATAATAAAAGAAAAAACAATTGTTTAGACTTGCACCTGCTCTGCAGCACCTAAAAATGTTCCAAGTGGGGCTGGGGATGTCACTTGGTGGTACCACCTTCCTCTAAAAATGTGCCAGCTGTCAAACTGTATTGAATACCTGAAGTTTGATGACAATTTGCATGAATTTTTCATTTATTTATTTATTTATTTATTTTGCAGTACCGGGGTTCAAACTCACTACCTTGCACTTGCCAGGCAGGCACTTGTGCCATGGAGTTATATCCCCCAGCCCCACAAATTTTTCTTTTCTTTTCTTTTTTTAAGTGCCACTAAGGGAGCCTCTAAACTCATCCTAGCAACTCCATATACAATTACCTGACATCCCAATTAGAAACTGAATCCAAAGGCGAAAGGACATGAGATTCACAGATACATAGCCTTACAAGAATGAAGTAACTCAACATGACTCTAAAAAAACTATGTGGTGGTACGCATCTATTATCTCACCATTTGGGAGGCTGAGGCAGGAGGATCACCATAAATTCAAGGTCAACCTAGGCTACATAGTGAATGCAAGAGCAACAATGAGCTGCACAATAGGACCCTGTGTAAAAAAAAAAAAAAAAAATTAAATTAAAAAAAGCTTTGAACTACGGGAGGCCCCCAAAGTACAGCACAGTTTAAATCTACAAGTATCTGTTTACCCTGAACTCTAAATGCAGCCCCCATCCCAGTGCAGTGACATCAGGGGCTCACATCCTGGCAAAAATTCACAGAGCCTCCCATCAAGCCTGTGTTGAAGACTCAAATTCTGAGTATCGGCCCACAGCAAACAATCACTGTTCAGAACTTGTCCGAAAGCCAAATCCTACTCAAACCCAAGCCCAATCCACATAAAACTCGAGCTGCCCAGTCATTTAATGTTCAGGGCCAAAGCTTACCTAGGGCCCCTGCTAACTACCATCCTAGGTGTTCGCTGGTCTGAGAGTGCAAGCGGTTCTCTGCCAGCTTCTCTGCCAGCAATCGAAGGGCTGGAGTAAGTCATGGGGGACACAGCAAATGCCTCAGAGAGAGCCCTACTCACTGACAAGCAGCATGGTGGTAGAGACAGCACAGTCCTGTTGTGGCCAGCATGGTCCCAACTCACACAGTCCAAAGCAGAAGGCACACATGGAAACTCATCGCACTGCAGGCAGGGATGGAGCCAGGTGAGTGCCAGGCCCTGGGCGGCTGGCACCAGAGCGAGACCAAGCTTCTCCTGCCATGGCTTAATTTCCAAATTCTGTGCCACTTTGGGGATGCCATTCGGAAGCAAACTCCCTCCCCTGCCCCCATGGTTTTCTTTTTCCTCCAGCCTCTTTGGAGAGCTTTCAGGGATGGAACAAGTTCTGCCTGCAGTTTGGGCAGATCTCTTTTCCAGGGTTTTCACTTACACTGTTTTCTCCAATCACCTAACGGGGATCTGATTCCCAAAGCCATGGCTGTGTTCTCACACACAGACAGTCGTGTTGCACCTTCAACACAGCAAAAGAGTGGCACCCAAAGGAAGCAGCCATGGCTCTGGGTGGTACCACAACCCACAGCCAGGGAAAGTGGAGCCCCTGAGCCTTTCCTCGGGCACATGATCCAATAAAACCTCAAAAGCCCAGTAATTACAGGCACTTTCAAAAGTGAAACAGAAATAGACCTAGAGCCAAACACAGGTTTGCTTGAGACAAAGATAGCAAAAAGACCAAAACAGTACAGCTTCTTGGTCTGTCTTCTGAGCTTCCAAAGCCAGGTTGGTTTTTTGGGAGAAAAAAAAAAAAAAAATGAATCTGATTAGAGGAGAAAGAGTGAGATTTGGATCCAAAGCTCTTTCCTCCTGGAGGGAATAAAATCACCAGATGAAATAGAAAACAGGTTACATTCGAAGTAAGCCCAACGCCAAATCAGAATGCAATCAGCTTGACATCCACGGATGGCTGTCAGAAGGCCAGACCCCGAGTCAGATACTGCTCATTGGAACCCCATTTTCTGTCTGGGCAGCGGGGCCTGCAGCCCCTCCCCACGGCTCTGCTCCGAGGCTCCATTTTGAGAACCCCAGCACTTCGAGGTCTGGGCTGCCCACCTCGTTTTGCCACTAGAAACGGTCCTGTGGGAAGGAATCAGCGCAATGGAGGGAAAGAATGACTTTGGCAAGGCCTGGCAGCCTGAGCTGCCTTACGGTGCTGAGCAGATACCCGGGTGAGCTCGCAGGTCTCCTGCAGTGAGCAGCGTGCGCGGCTTCGGGTTCTGTCCTCCCAGTGGTCAGTCCCCAAGGGAAATACGGTGTGTAAACGAAGGTGTGAGACTAGAAGGGCAGGTCTCATGTTGACCTTTGCTGCTCCGCCACACTGATGCCAAGGCATCGGTGTGGGAATGGAAGCGTCCAATCACCAGGCCTGCAGTAGGGATCTATGTCCTGGTAAACACTCTGCTCAGCGGAAACAGGGTGGCCTGTGGGTGACCAAGTCGGGAGCCCCAAATCCGTGTCTGCCTATTGGGAGCGGCGCTTGGGCACCGGTGGCGTGGTCCCTGAGGACCAGGCACTTGTTGAACAAAGGTATCCTGACTTGCAGTCAATGCCTCCTAGCCAGGAAAGGGACCCCCCAACACGCGAGCGGGAGCCTCTGGTAGAAACGGCGGACACCGGGCGCTCCGGCGCACCCCCGGCCCAGCACGCAGCCCCAGAGGAGCCGAGAAAGCAGCGCGGTGGAAACTTTGGCGAACCTGCAGCTTCGCGCTAAGTTGGGGCCGGGAGAAAGGCGCAGAGCATGGCATGGGGGTGGTAGTGGGGTGGGTGGTGAGGGGCTCTCCCACAATAAAAGAAAAATAATTCTAAAGAGAGAGAATCCAACGCACGCAGCACCTACTACGTTCCAGGTACTGTGCCAGGAGCTGTTCCATGCATTCCCGTCCCAACCGTCGCCACAGCCCCCAGGGGGCAGAGTCCCAGGGAGCGGAGAAGCTAAGCAAGACCTGGAGCGACCCGGAGTGTGGTGCGTCCGGCCAGGGGCGCAGTGCGGGGCGCGCGAGGCCGAGACTCGGTTCAGTCCCTGCCCGTGGCCCAGAGGAGGCACCGATCGCTGGGAGCCGGCCCACGTGGGTCTCACGGACTGAGCCCCGGCACAAGCTCTGCACTGCACCGAGCGGCCAAGACCTGGGGGCTCGCGCCGCCCCCGCCCCCGCTCTGCACACGGCTACGCCCTCGGCTCCCGCCAGCCAGGCCCCCGCCGCAGCGCAGAACAAACGCAGTCCAAATGTGCAGCCCAGCGGCGCGCACAACGACCCCACGAGGACGTGCCAGCCCCGCCGAGCTGGGCAGGACGCCCCCGATACGCGCGCCAGCCAAGCCCAGCCCGCAGCCCCTCCGTACCGGTCCGGGGTAAGACGCGCTTCACGGATTCCGCGGGTTCCTCCTAGAGGCCCGAGAGATGGCTAGGAGCTCGGGCGTCCGTGCGCCCGCAGCCTCCGTGCGGGTGCTGCGCTCATCGCCGCCTGGAAAGACAAAAGGAAGCCAGTGGCCGGGAAGCCAGCACGGTGTGGGCGACGCCGGCCCGCCGATCCACCGTCCGCCGCCGTCTCCAGCCAGCCCGGGAAGGAAGGGACGAGAAGGAGGGGCCCGGGCGGGGCGCACCGTGGAGGCGGGGAGCAAGGCTCTTGGGGGACCGCCCCCTCCCGGCCACGCCCCCGTCTCGGTCACACCCATTGGACCGAGAGACGGCCACGCCCCGATTTTGACCACGCCCCCGTACCGACCACGCCCCCTGGTGGACTTCGGGCGCCCACCACCTTTGCAACCTGCAGCTGTTGAGCCCTCTCTTCGGGCGACCGAGGCTCTGCCGGGTCCCAGTACCGTGTGGGGGTCGGCCCAGGGGTGGAACTGAGCACGGACCCAACCTCTCTAACCTTTGGCCTCTGGCCTGCGGGTGCTGGGGAGGCTGAAAGGCGGCGCCCGGGAGGGGCTGGCCTGGCAGGAAGTTCAGCCCGGGTGGCCCGGGAAGGGGAAGCCGCGTCGCCCCAGGCACTCAGGGATCCTGCTAGGCCACCCGCAGGCCCACTTGTCTTCAACCTCTGTCCCTAAGCAGCCACCACCCAGCTCCGCACCTGGAGGACAGGACAGAGCCTGGCCCAGCGGGAGACCAGCTTCCTTCACTTCTGATGACCTCTGCCAGCTCCCTAAACGCCCTTTGTCTCAGTTTCCCCTCCTATGCAGTGGGCGGCAGGGAGGGGGCTGGCTTCTCTGGATCCTCCCTAATACATGTGTGAGGACCTTCAGTCCCCAGGCCGGGGGAAGGAACTTAGTGGCCTCTTGGGCGTTTCCTGCAGCTCCTACGAAGCTCTGCGCAGCCATGGCATCCTGTTGTGACCACCCGCCCCGCTGGTCCCCACAGACAGGTAACCACAGAAACAGCCGCGCATGTGGAGCCCAGCGCCCCTGTTGTGCGGAGACAGAACTGTCTTTCCGGCGTCTCTAGGGAGAAACTCCAATCCCTCCTTCAAATCCTCCTCCACAAAAGCTCCGCGCGCAAGTGAACTAGTACACATTAGGCTGCTGCACACTCATGGCAGAGTCGCTGATCCCCACCCCCAGCTTCCTGACCCCTGGGTCCCTCCCTGTCCCTGAGGGCAGGATGGCAAAACCAAAACCACCGGAAGTGCGTCTCCCAGCTGGCAGGGGAAGTGAGGAACAAATGAAATAATGGCTGAGAGGGTTAGCAGCACCCTGCTGCTGCGGGGCTGTTAGGGAGCCCAGTATGGTGGTGGCCCACACCTGTAATCCCACGATTCAGAGGCTGAGACAGGAGGGTTGCTGCAAGTTCAAGGCCAGCCTGGCCTTCATAGTGAATTCAAGCCCAGCCTAGAGAACATGGTGGACCTCTGCCTCAAAAAATTTCAAAAAGGGAGGGAAGTGTTCTGGCATCTAAGGGCACTATGCCTTCTTTCTTCAAAGACTTAGAGCCAAGATCATTCTGGAGCTTATTGTAGCAGATCCTTGCAGGGGACCAGCAAAGTGACAAATGACAGGTGCTCAGACACCGGGCCCCATCGGGATCAGTCAACCCCAGGAAGAGTGTCCAGGTATTGTGTCAGCTGGTACTATAAGCACCAGCAAAGTGAGCCAGTGGTAGAGAGGGTCACAGAGGCTACTCCAGAAGTGACCAAAGTGAGGATCTATCTGTGCTGGGTCTCCACAGGCACCGGAAGAAACACAACTTTAAAAAATTACGTGTAGCCCTTTAATAAACCTGGGTGTATGTTCTACTAAGAATCTTGCAAAAAAAAGACTGACTCCAGCTCAAAGACTAGGGATGTTTGAGAAAGCAGGAAACAGCTATCACTGGGCCCTCATTGAGTTTGATCACCCGGCTTCATCTGTAATCATAAGTAATGTTGCTGGCAGGGTTCATGGAGGAGGCCTCACCACTAGCCATCTGTCCATCCCAATGTGGAGCTCACACACAGCTGGAGGAAATGGCAGAACTTCTGAGCCACAGAAACAAGAAGCAATGGGCTACCTGAGTCGGGTTATGAAAGTCAGGGGTTATGTGATCTGCCAAACCGCAGGAAGGCTGGAACCTGCATCAAATCAGTGAATGGGTCAAGGCCAGGGACACTAGACTGTTAGGTTTAGGCATGCCATGCGCGTGACTGCTCCAGACACACAAGCTGTGGTCCTGCTCATCCTGGCAGCATGACTCAGAGGCAAGTTCTAATGGGCCCTGGACCCTTTTGTCTTTGCAAGCTTGAAGAAGTCAGGAGCAACCCAGGTGTCCCCTGTCCTGCTATGGCTCACCCACCTCCCCATATGTTTGTTGACTCACTAACCACTAACCACTAACCAAGTCTATTTAGAGACAGGTATTTGGGGAGATGCATTAGTCAGCTTTGCATTACTATAACAAATACCTGAGATCATCAGTCTACACAGGAAAAAGGCTTATTTTATCCATAGTTTGGGAGGCTCTAGTCAATGATGGGTTGAGCCTGTGATTGGTCCAAATTCAAGCTTGCTGGTTGGTTGAAATTTGAGCCTGCCAATTGGTCCAAATTGGTAGAAAGGTAAGCCTTCTGAACCAAGCTTGCAGATTGGTCCAAATTCAAGTCTGCTGCTTAGCTCAAGTTCAAGGCCCCTGCAATCAGAGGGGGTGGGCCTCCAGCACACCCAGCTATAGCTGTCACTTGGCACATCACCCCTCACTGTTAGAAGGAAAGGGAAGAGTCAGGCCATTTCTGATCTGTCTCAGGAAGAGGATGTAGAGGGCCAGGCTGAGGGAGTGAAAGGGACAGCAAGAAGGTAGCAGAACAGGCAGAAAATCCTTTGCAGAATGGGGACCTCAGGGACCTCAACCTTAGATTTCCATCTTTCTGGTTGTGTAAGCTGCCCAGTCTGTGGAATTTGGTCAGAGAGGCCTGAATGTAAGACATGAAACACACCCTGAGTAGCTTTGGTTAAATTTCCCAACCACCCTTCACAGTCTCAAGGCCAAATTATAAATGAGATAACCTGCTCTGTTTTTCACAATAATTCTTTGAGGGGGATTTTTTTTTTTTTTTCTAGAACTGGGGATTGAACTCAGGACCCTGAGCTTGCCAGGCAAGTACTTATTCTACTGAGCTATCTCCCCGGCCTCCTTTCACAATAATTCTTTGAAAGGCACACTCTGTACTTATAGCACAACTCAATTCAAACTCACTGCAATTCAAGTTGTGGATGTCATGTTGGGTGGTGTCAATCCAGCACCACAAACCCCAAAATTGACTGTTCCCCTGGAGGGATGGAGGTTTGGCAAACTGGTTGCTAGACCAGGTCCCAAGGTTTATGTATGGCAAGTCCAGTGTGTCCTGGGAAGCTGTATTTCTGACAAGTTTGCAGGAGAAGCTAGCACCGCTGGTCCAGGGACCACACTTTAAAAACCACTGGCTTAGACCTCTGTGCCTAGCAACAAATGTGCTTCTTTATTTACCCTCCTGGAAACCATTCCTTAGTGCAGTGCTGCAGTAATAAGGACAGAGCCATGCTAGCACAGAGGTCCATACCCAGATGGATGAGATAAAACTACAAATGCAGAAATAAACTCACATATTGTCATCTGGTTTTTCAGTACTAGGGATTGAATCCAGGGGTGCTCTACCAATGAGCTACATCACCAACCCTTTCTAGTTTGATCTGTGATCTAAGGGTTCTTATTTGCAACCTCCTGCTTCAGCCTTCTACATCCTGGGGTTACAGTTGTACATCACCGCACCTGGCTTGATTCTTGACAAGGAGTCAAAGATGACTCAATGGGAGGAAGAGAAGTTTTTTGAACCAATGTTTCTGGAATAGCTAGATGACCAAATAATAAACTAAGGAGTCTGGAGCTGAGCATGGTGCAGCACACCTGTAACCCCAGAAATCTGAAAGGCTGAGGCAGGAGGATCACAGTTCAAGCCCAGCTTAGGGGCAACTAAGTGACTTAGTGAGGTCCTGTCTCAAAATGAAAACCAAATAAAGCGCTGGGGATGTAGTTCAGTGCAAAGGTCCTGGGTTCAATCTCCAGGACTGCTGCAACAACAAAAACTCCCAAACAAACAACAATCAAACACTGCATGAGCCCATTTATGTGCAGTGCCTACAACAGGCAAATCCACAGACAGGCAGCGGATCTGCACTTGCCAGGGCAGGGTGACACAGGGCTTCTTGCTGGAATAGGTCATGACTGTTTCACATTTTTTGAGCGTATAGAATCCTACTGAACTGTACACTTAATAAATAAATAAATAAATCAAAAAAAGCAGAGGCCAAGGCATTTTCCTCAAATCAAATAATAACCATCAGCCTGGAGCTGGACCTGGCGTACAGACTCCTAAGTAGATTCCTCTGCACTGCGCTGGCCCGAGGGCTCTTCTATCTCTGTGGATCAAGACAGAGCTTAAACCTCAAGCATAAAGCTCTTTTATGAGATGAAAAATGAGTATCAACCAAATGGCCGGCAAACATAGAACTGACATTCATCAACGCCCACCCCCATCCTCTCTGCGACCAGCAGAAAAGAGATGGCCCCGCCCACTCTGGGGGAGGAGCTCCCACCGCGCACCCCCAGCCTGTGTTGTGAGTCCTTGGCCTGACTAGTGAGGATAGGGGCGGTACCCCCTCCCTTTAGTTCAATCCTCTAAGAAATCTGAGCAAAAGTCTGGGGGTACCGCTCAGAGGTAAGTGACTGCCTGGCACACCTGAGACCTGGAATTTCATTCCCAGCCCCACAAATATATATATATATATATATATATATATATATATATATATATATATATTAAAGAGTAAAAATAGCAGAAACAAAGATAGGAAAACAGTAACAAGCAAGAATACATATAGTACAGGATTTTCAAAACAAGAAAAATTTAACAATGGTTATATTACATATGTTCATCATCAAATCTGTTTAGATTGATATAGATATGTAAGATTAGTCAAACAATTAAACATTAACACTTACAATAAACCTTAGCCCACAAATATTAAAACAAAATGATTTTTTAAAAAAAGAAAGAAAGAAAGAAAGCTGTGTGGAAGCCAGAAGCCATGTGCAAAGAAATCAGTGTGACATCAGAGGATGGCAGTAAACCGGGTTCTATTCGTACCATGGGTGAATATGAACTGCAGTGGCCATCACTTAGGTAGATATATTCATGAGTCAGCTTGGATGGACTTCAGAGACAGCCCTGAATACAAAAGTGGAAACAAAGCCAGGTGTGGTGGCACACACCTGTGATCCCAGGACTCCCAGCTCAGGCAGGAAGATCGCTGCCAGTCTGAGACCAACCCGGTCTCCGCAGTGAATTCAAGGGCATCTTGGGATACACAGCAAGACCCTATTTCAAAAACCAGAATGACAGAGAGAGACGCCCCACTGCAGGTCGCATGCTTGTGCTATCATGCGGCAGGAGACATCCCAGTGGTATGGCAGAACTTCTGCTGCTCCTGCTACATCATTTGTAAAAATAGGAAGCAAATGTGCATGTATTCCATCTTTACCCTGGATACATCTATGTTTGATACATTAGTCTCTGTATTTTAAAATACTACAGGTTTAAAAAGTAACATGAAGAATCTTTGTCAGGTCTTCTTTCATCTGTGGTTAAGTCTGGATTCAGGTTTGTGGTAACATCCTGCTCATCTGAAGGGTAGAGTTGCAGGAAGCACAGCTGGGTGGAGGCGACCCTCAGGCTAAGCAGAGGTGGCAGACAATGCTAGCTGGAAGCCTCGCTCAGGCCCACAGAGGGGGAGGGACCCGGATGAAGAATCAGGCAGAACTGTAGAGAGCAGGACACAAGAACTTGAGTAGCCTGGACGGAAAAGACATGTCCTATCCTTCAATCCCTGTGCAGAGCCAGGAGGGGCCAGGAGGGCTGGGGGAGCTGAGCAGGTGTCTTTGTGAGCAGAGCTCCTTTGGACAACTGTCACCACTCTCTCCCCAAATGCTACCCTCTGCTGTTTTGTTGAAGCACTGGGCACAGAACCCAGGAACTGCACACTGGGCTGCAGAGGACCATGTGGACGGCTCTCCCTGGAAGAGCAGGGAGATACACCTCTGTGTGTCAGTGTGTACTGAGCTTGCTGGGACTTTTCCCTCAGCCCTTCAACTGGCTTTAAGCAATGTACAGTGGTCTAGCCACGGTGCTGATGTGTGATCTTTGAAGCCAGAGAACATGGCAGTGATGCTCCACCTACAGCTCCCAAGTGCTATGTGTGAGCAAGGCCATGCTGTTGGCTGAGGCGGAGCCTCAAGAGAAGAAGCTGAGAAAAGAAGCTGTGATGTCTCAAGGCATAGGGATTACACTTAAAAACTGAAGCACAGAGTCCGAAACATTAGATACTACCCCAATCTGTGACGTACACATTACTTTCTCTGCATATTACAGAAGTAATCTCATGCCCCCTACCTAGCCCAGCACTCTCCTACTTCCTGCCACTCTCACTGTCACTCATCCCCAAGCCACTCCTTTCTTCACGAATGAAAAAAACTGGGTTCAGCTCTGGGTCAATAACTTTTTTCCCATGGTTCTGACTGGACTTAGGACTCCCTTGGTTCTTCATAACTACAAAAATGCCTTAGAGTCAGTATCTCGCTATGTGTTGCACTGGAAGTGGTGGATGAGGATTGACTTATTAGAATTCTAGTAATTTTTCCCTAGGATTACAAACATGGGCTTTTCTGAACAGTGGTGAGACCCAGAAGAGCTCCCTATACCAGGCTACCCCCACCTGCAGCCTGTTTTCATTTTTTATTTTGAGATAAGATCTCACCAAATTAGGGCCAGGAAGATAGCTCAGTAGAATAAGCACTTGCCTGGCAAGTGCAAGGTCCTGAGTTCAATCTCTGATACCACCAAAAAAAAAGAAAGAAAGAAAGAAAGAAAAAAAAAAAAAGATAAGGGAAGATCTCACCAAATTGCCCACACTGGGTTCCAATTTTCAATCCTCCTGCCTCTGCCTCCTGGAGTGCTGGAAAGACAGATGTGTGCCACCACGTCCAGGTCCCTGCTGCTCTGAAAGCTTCAGGATCCCTAAAGAGCCAAGCAACACCAGTGCCCAGGACTGGGTGTGACTGGGTAGCTCTACAGAGATAACAGTGCGGGTCTGGCCGCCAATGGCTGGTGTAGAGGAGAGCGTGTGTGATGGCTGGTGCATCCACACATCTCATGGGCCCTGATAGTGCTCCCAGCACTGTTCACTCCAGGGCACCACCTGATTCCCACCTCTAGCTGCTGGGAATGTGGGCAGCTGCTACTGGCTCCCAGCAGTCACATGCACGCATGTACGCATGCACACACGCATGCCTGCATTGAACTCAGGCAGGGAAAGCTGTGGAGCTCGAAGGTCACTGAGCCCCAAGGAGGGCTCATATTCGACAACTTGTGGCCTCTGAGGGGCCCTCCAGCCTCAGGTCTCCCCACTGAGTCTCCTGAGCCTGTGCCACACGCCCACCCCATGGAAGGGCCAGTTGTGTCCCCAGTGTGCCCCTTTCTGCAGAGTGTGCCTCTAGTTCTGGCCTCAAGCAGTGGGCAGCTGCCCTGGGGTCCTGGGAATATCCTACACTGCTCAGAGACTGAGTTGTACAGGGTCCATTGGTGCTGTGTTCTACACGGGAAATGCATACCGATACAGCAGGCCAGAAAATACTAGCTTTGGCCAGAGACATGGTCCTGTGCTTTCTCCTGTCAAAGTAGCTCAGGATGAAACGAATTTGTAGGAGAGGAGACAGGCAAAGACCAGCAGGAGTGGCACAAATCTTGGAGGCCAGGGAAGACTGATTGACTAAAATGAGGTGTGAGGAACTCTGGGGAGGGCTGGGATGTGTAGAATCTTTAATGGAAAGCTGGCTGCATGAGTGTATAGATTTGTCCAACTTCATTAAACTAGAAACTTAAAATGAAAAAAAAAAAAAAAACAAGCCCAGAGGTAGGAAGTTTGGAATTCAAATAGTAGCACTAGTTGATAGGGACACAGACTTCTTGCCTCTTATTTCTCTAGCTGGCATGATCTCTATTTCCAAAGTAAGTTCATGACACAGAATGTCTGCCAGTGCTCCAGCATTTACATCCTTATTCCAGGTGGAAGGGAGAAGAAAAAGGAAGGCTCAACTCTCTCTTCTAAGGAGAAAGTAGGTGCCACAGAACACTACGCACATCTCATGGCCAGAACTTAGTCACATGGCTACACTTTCTTCTAAGGGAGATATGTTGGCTTTCAAATGGGATCTTTGTAGTCCCCAATAAATATAGGGTCCTGTTTTTAAGGAATAGGAAGTAAAAGATTATTGAAGAAATGCACTATTTTTTAGAAAGGTTTCCACGAAAGAGTGGTTGACATGAAATATAGGTTGAACATGCTTAATGCAAAACTCCAAAATCCAAAATGTCCAAAGAAAACCAGAGTGTAAAACTCTACACCTGAACTGAAACTTAGTGACAAACCCCAGTCAAAATGCAGGCACCACTGGGCATGGTGGCACACGTGTAGAATTCCAGCACTTGGAAGGCTGAGGCAGGAGGATCTGTGTGAGTTTGAGACCAGTCTGGGCTACAAAAGTGAGCTCAAGGCCAGTCTGATCTGCATAGCAAGACCCTGTCTCAAAAAGACAAAAAAAAACAAAAAGCAGGCACCTTAAAACAGTAGGCAGTCGGGCAAGTGGCAAGCACCTGTAATCCCAGGTACTCAGCCCTTTTGATTTCTTATTCTGAGCTAAAGTCTCACTACTTTCCCTGGCTGAGTTTACATTTGAGACACTCTTCCTCAGCCTCCTAGAGTGTGGAATGACGGGCATGCACCACCCTACCCAGCTCAATCTGTCTTTGGCCCTAGCAAAGGGGTGGAGATTCCAGGCCTTTCTGTACCTTCATCCAGACTATGGCACCCAGTGCCTCTTGTAGCTGCGAATCCCCCTCCCCCTCTGTCACCTCTTTTGCTCTTCCAAATCCTGCACTCTGCACTGCCTGTTCCCCCACAAGGTGTTTTCCTGGGCTTTGAGGTGGTGCAGATGGCGGCCTGTTCCCCATCCTCCTGAAAGCCTGCACCTGGTGGTACTTGGCAAGGTCCAGAAGCAGTGATGGGAGAGGGCATCAGGGACCTCAGGCTGTCACCTTACTGCTTGCCCAGGGAGGCAGGTGGCCAGGACTCGGGGGCTGCTGGGAGCTTAGACGTCTTTTTCCTCCCAGGTCACCAGAGTGACTCAGGACTAAAACAGCTGCCAGCTTACTGCTGAGAGCAGCTGTGCTCCCACCCACCTGTGTCTGACAGGGCTCTGGGCTGGGCACCTGTGCTTCAGAGACACTGGCGTCGACCAGTGCAGCCAGGGATGCACTGCCTTTCTGTGACCCTTAGTCACAAGGTGACAGCAACCTGTTCCCCGATGGCATGGCACACGTTGTTGTTGGTCCTCCTGCCTCAGCCTCTGCCACAGGAAGGACCACACACCTATTATCAGAAGAAGGCTTGAGTTCCATCCCCTTTAGACTGATGTACAGACTCAGATTCGGGCCAATCAGCAAGCTCAAATTTGGGCCAATCACAGGCCTGCTTCACTCCCTCCCCTCAGGCATTGGATTTAGAAGAGCTTCATCTTGTGCCACATTGACGCCTTCTGGGAGTCCTGTGGGTCTGCTTCTGATTTATCTGTGATCTTAGGAGGTTGTGTAAACCTCTTTGAATTCCTAGACTACAGTGGACAGAACAGTCATTTTAGAGCTTCAGAGAGTAGCAGCAGGTGAAGGTCAGAGACCAGTGGGTCGCATCAGCAATGTCTGCTTCAATCTGAGTACTGCTCTCACAGGAGGGAGATCATTCCTGGCGGTGGAGATGGGCATTCATCAGGCCACCACACACCGGGTTGATAGAGTAGCGCGCAAGGTGCTCCTGGCCCCCAAAACGGAGGACTTTCCCGAACAGAACGCTAAACGTGTGGAGAGGCTTTGGGGCGCTGCTTATGTAGCAATAGCAGGTCTGTGATTCGTCCAAACTGAACCTGATAATTGGTCTAAATTTGAGCCTGTCCATTGATCCAAATTGGTCTAAACACAGACCTTCTGATCTGATTTTACTGATTGCTCCAGATTCAACTCTGCCCTAGGTTGAAGTCCAAAGCTCCTGATTTCAGGCTGGACCCCTACCAGAGTGGGAGGGCCTCCAGTACAGCCAGTTGTAGCTGTCAATCAGCTATTCAAAGGAAAGGCAAGAACACCGTTATTCCTGAGATCTCAGGAAGTGGACCTTAGTCATGGAGTTTGATGCAGAGTCAGTCTCCAGGACCAGAAGGAAGAGACTGGGAGGGAGAAGCAGGAAGGTCTCCTGAAGCACAGACCAGAGGGGTGATGGAGGCCAATGTCAAAGGCAGGAAATACCTCTGGGCAGGAAATTCTGGTCCAGCCTAGGAAACTGGAAATTTATCCTTTTAAACATAGAGCAAGGTTGCTTTGTGTGTCTGGAACCCCAGTGAAACTCTCCTTTCCCAAGTTTTTAGGTGTCAGTTCATTTTCACAAGGTATTGGTTAAAGTGAGAATTTGTTTGTTTGGTTTAGAAATTTCAAACATCTTTACCTCGTTAAATTTAACCTAAAACATACACAATACATCAATTTCATGGGGGTGGGGTTTGAGATAGGGTCTTGCTATGTGGGGCAGGCAGTTTTGACCCGGGCACAGAGCTGCCTGTGAGCACAGGCCTGATGAGGGTGTGTGAAATGAGTTTGACATCACCCACAGCTGGTGCTCAGCCCACAGAAGGCCCCGCTATGCTCCAAAGAGCTGTCCCCTGGCACCACGGCTTCCTCCAGAGTGAGTGACCAAGGAGAACCAAGCAGGAGCCGCAGCCCTTTCAGGACCTAGCTCTGGGAGATGCACAGCGTCACCCTACATTTTGTGTTCTGGTGCGGGAGAGAGCTGTGCACTGATGTGCATGGTGGGAGGAGCAAGGACCCTGAGACTGAGCAGCACACCAAGCTGAGCTCAACTGCAGGATTGTTTTTTTTTTTTTAAGAAGTTAGGACAGGATCTACAGAATGTACAGGGTCAGACTCATACTGCTTCTCCTGTTTTCAGCCTCCCAAGCACTGGGATTACAGGCCTGTGATACCATGCCCATTCTCAGTTGCCATCTCAGTGTGCCCCAAAGGCAGGCCAGCATGGCATGTCAGGAATCAAATGAGCCACAAGACTTTTAAAGCAACGCCTCTCTCTCTCTCTCTCTCTCTCTCTCTCTCTCTCTCTCTCTCTCTCTCTTTCTCTCTCTCTTTCATTCTCGTTTGCAGGATTGAATCCAGAGGCTTCAGACTGAGCCCTATATCCAAATCTTTATTTTTTTATTTCAAACGTGTGTGACTAAGGTTAGCCCAGGCTGGGCTTCAACTTACAGTCTTCCTGCTTCAGCTTCCCACAGTGCTGGAATGACAGACACAAGCCACCACACAGGCTTTTACTCTCTTTCAGAGCCCTTGCTCCACTTTAGTCATGTACTGAGGTATTTAAGGGCTTCAATTCCAGCTATAACAAGGAGGGAAGGGTACCCAGGTGACCCAAAGAGCTCCCTGCTGGCTTCTACAAGCACACACAGCAGAGGCCCAGCAGATAGATAGGAGTTTTCCTGGCAGAATGAGAGAGAGGTAGGAGGGTGCTGAATCTGGGGAAGGCAGGAGACACCCAACCCGCCGCTACTTCTGAAGGCACCACTCAGCAGAGCAGAGAACCACAGCTGGCACAGCCTGTGACTCTATTACAGGTGACTCAGGGGGAGGGACTAGTGTGTAACTTGGCCCCAGGCATGGAAAGTTAAATCAGCTGGAAAGAGCAAAAGGAAGTTGGAAAAATATTTACCTCAACCACAAGCTCAGGACCGATAAAGAGAAGGGGAGGCCACGGGGCCTTTTGGAAAAAGTGACTTGGCCAGAAAGGCTGAGAGGATGAGAGGAGGGCAGACGGGTGTTGGGTGCCTGCGCTCGCCCACATTTGTGTGCTCTGTGGACTGGCTTCCCAGAGTCTATCTGCCCAGTGCAGAGGAGGGTCCTGCCTGTGTGACAATGTCCCAGGGCTCTTTAAAAGACCTTTTGTGCCAGGTGAGGTGGCCCACACCTGTAACCCCAGCACTCAGGAGGCTGAGGCAAGAGGACTGCAGGCTTGACTGGAGTTCAAGGCTGGCCTGGGCTCTGTAGCAAAATAAATAGATAAATAAATGCCTCAAAATTAATTAATTAATTAATTAATTAAATGGTCCCTTGCTATCAGGGTCCTGATCTTCCGGTGCTGGATTGATTGATTATTTGGCAATACTAGGAATTGAACTGAAAGCCTTCACGCTGAACTACATCCCAAGCCATTTTATTTTTTGTTTTGAGACACAGTCTCCCTGAGTTGCTAAATTGCCTAGACTAGCCTCAAACCTGGGATCCTCCTGCCTCAGCATCCCAGAGCTCAGGGTTGACAGGTAGGCACCACTACACCCAGCTCTCCCACGCCAGCGTTGCTGGCATGTGTAGTGACAAGGGCAGGTTATGCCATCGTCCTGCCTCATGCCATTCCCGGGGCCAGAGGGAGGCTTGTGTACCCGTGGAAACAGAGAAGCCAGCAGCACATAGAGGAAGGACCCTGGGGACTGGCTCAGGTCTCCTCACTGCAGGTCACCTTATCCCTCTCCTTGGCTCTGAACTGAAATAGAGATAGGATCCTGGTATAGGGCCTTCGGCTCCTGCGACTCCAGCCAAGCCTGGCCTGGCCTCAGCTTAGAGTCCTGGGCAGAAAGTGGCCAGCCGTGGTGGGCTCCACACCCTTCCTGCCTGGCAAGGGGTTGGAGCTGAGTCAAGCGCATGGCTCTGCCCTTTGCCTGAGGTCAATGAGGTGTCCTTCCTAGCACACAGAGGTAGGGCACAAACGTGCACGTGCACATACACACACACACACACGCATGTGCACTCACACACACACACCTCTTCACCTCAGATGCCAGGTCTTCAAGAGCCGGACCAGGTTCTCCCAGGCTGGGCCGGGCTGAGGAAGGGGGCTGGTGCTGCATGGAGCAGTTGGCTCAGCCAGGACCTGGCACATACTCTGGGCCTATCTAGTTCCTCCCCGGACACCTTGTTGCTGGCAAAGTTGTCAGAAGCCCATTGGAGGTCACGGGAGGCTTCAGGCCTCTCCTCTACTGCTGGGTAGAGGACACATCCAAGGTCACTAGACTTGCCAGTGTGCAGGGCCTTGCCCCTCTGTGCCAGTCCACCCATGTCCCCAGGACACCCGTGCCCACCAAAGCCCAGGAGAAGAGAGTCTTTCTCCCTGAGCCCCAGAGGCCTGTCTCAGAGCTGTAGGCTGGGGACACCTGTAGGACCAGGAAGACAAGGTACACGCTTGGCTGCCCATACCAGCCTTTCCAGGATAGGAAGCCACTGTGACTCACACAGTGCAGAGTTGGGGGCACAGACAGCTGGCCTGGGAGCAGCCTGAGATGGGGATTCCTAGAAGGAGGGGATGGAGGGAAAGGGCCTACTTTTGTCACTGCCACCTCTGTGGACAGTGCTTGTCACATAGGGGTGGAGCAGAGCCACACAAAAGGTGACCAAGTGATTATTGTTTGCATGGAGCTCAGGAGCAGCGTCCCTCTGTCCACACTGTCAGTCTCGGATCCTCTGGTGGCTCCGATGCAGGCCTGTGGCTCTGTCCCCAGCACAGCCAGAGGTGGAGGCTCAGGGACTGACTGGCAGAGTTGCCCACTCCTGGCACTCATCTCAAGGGTTTGGTGCCAGGCCTCCTTTGCATGCCCCTGATGGCAAGGACCCACATGCACTCCCTGTGGTGGGTTACATCTGCCCAGTTACTCTGAAACGGAAATAGAAAAATGTCAGACATTTTTAAAATTCACTTTAAATCTGTGCCATGTGAACATGACAGTATTACTTATTTATGTATTTGGTGCAGTGTCTCACCAGATAGCTGGGACTCATAGTGATCTTCCTGTTTCAACCTCCCCAGCACTGGGATCATAGGCATGTACCACAACATCTAGACTCTGTGGCTGGCTCAGCAGACAGGGGGTAGGGTTGGCATGATGTGTGGTGTGGGGGATTGAACCTGGGTACTTGCTCTTGCCTAAGCAGGCACTTAGTCTGCTTACCTATCTCACCAACTCCCACACATTTTTTTTTTTTTTGTAATATTTAGTACAAGGTCTCCCTGCATAGATTGGACTTGTAGTGATTCCCCTGTTTTCAGCCTCCCAAGTTCTGGGATTACAGTTGCGCACCACCATGCCCAGTCTCAATCGCTGTGTGCCCCGGGGGTGGGGCTGGCACAGCATGCTGGGGATAGAACCCCAGCCGTTGCGCTCTGCCTACGCAGGCGCTTTAGTCCACTGAACTATTTGCTGGCTCTAACACTTTTTATCTTTTATTTTTTTATGAACAGAATAGATTTACTGGGAGAAAGAAAGGTCCTGTCCTAGAGAGAGATAGGAGGGGGGTCTCAAGTGGATGGTCCCCAAATATATTTATTTATTTATTTATTTATTTGCAGTGCCAGGGATTGAACTCAGGGACTTGCGCTTGCCAGACAGGCACTTACTTATTAGGGCTGGTCAGATAGCTCAGCGGATTAAAGCGCCTGCTTAGGGCAGATACAAAGGACCAGGGGTTCGATCCTCCTGCATGCCGTGCCAGCCCTGCCCCTGGAATGTGCTGAGACAGCAACTGAGACTGGGCATGGTGGCACAAGCCTATGCCCAGCGCTTGGCCTCCCAGTGCTTGGGAGGCTGGAAACAGGAGGATCATCAGGAGTTTGATCTGTGCAATGAGCCCCTGTAGGCCCTGTACAAAAACATAAAACAAAACAAAACAGACAGGCACTTATTCTACTGAGCTATCTCCCTGGCCCTCCTAGCACTAAAAAGTTAAAAAATGAAGACAAAAAATATTATATTTTCCCAAAGCAAAGATAATTAGTGGAAAGTACAGCCTCACTTTCCACTTCTGCACATACTATCTTTTTCAGATCTAGCTTAGCCAATATTTTGCACATATTGTGTTTTTCTTTTTTCTTTTATTTTCTTTTCTTTTTTTTTTTTTTTTTTGCGGGACTGAAGTTCGAACTCACAACCTTGCACTTGCCAGGCAGGAACTTGTGCCACGGAGCTATCTCCCCTGCCTGTTTTTCATGTCCAGCTTAGTACACACATCTGGAGAGCTTCACTGTCCTCTCATGAAAGGGTGAGAACAGAAAGAGCAGCCACGGTCCTGGGCTTGCTGTGGAAACCATTTCTGACCTGCAGACTTCCTGAAAGAGTCCAATGGGGTAGGATTCCCCGAGGGGTACCCTCAGGCCTACACTTTGAGAATTGCTAGGGAATACATTCTGGGTGTCATTTGCAAACCAAATGCCTCCGCCTCCTGGACCGCAAGACGCATCTTCAAAAGCTGAGTTATTTGTAGATCCTAAGCCCTTCTGCTCCTGCCCTTATTCATGCGAGGGACCATTTTGCATGCAGCATTTTAGATTTGGCCTGAGTTGTAACAATCACTGGGACACACGTCTGCACCAGATTTCCTTTCCAAATGGGCAATTCTAGGCTCTTCTCACACACACACTTTCCATGGGCCTGCACACCCTCGACTCTGCACCTGAATGGAGCCAGGTGTGGGGTGCAGGTGCCAGGCCTCATGGGGCACCCAGAGGCACCCTCGATCACCCCACGCTCCTCAGCTCCTTCTGCAGCTACTCCACCCCCACTGTGCCCACTCACCCTTGAAGCACGCAGGACCCTCTGGGAGCAGCCGTCACACAGCTGACTGTGGCTCAGCCTGCACACCTGGCCGTGCGTCTCCAGGGAAGAGGAAGCTTCAGTTCATCCCTGCCGCCCAGGAGTTGGGCCCGAGCCAGGCCAAGCAGCGGATGCTAAAACCTGGTTTCCAAAACCTTTGCCATCCTGGCAGATGGAGGGCTGAGGGAGTGGGGCCAGACTCACAGGACAGCTGTTGGCAGAGCTGGGGTGTAACTCTACTCCCGCCCTCTAAAGATAAGGGGTACAGGGCCTCTGGCAGGCCTCACCCCACACAACAGGGTGCCCGGGGACCCCAGGAAGCAGCGCACTGCTCCAGCAAGAGCACAGGTGTCCCATCTCTCTGTCTTTGTAAGTTTACCCTGCTCTTTGTCTTATAGTTATTGGGTAAGCTTTCTTGTTCTTGTCTCTGGGTCTTTGTCTCTGGGTCTTATTCTTGTCTCTGACCCCCATCCCAACACAAGGGTCAGCACCTAACAAGGGTTTGTGGAATGAATCTTTTAAATGCAATGATAGATGTATTATTTGTTTGCTTATTTTTGAGGTAAGATCTTACTGTGCTGTCCAATCAGGCTTAAAACTCCTGGTTTCAGGTGATCCTCCTGCCTTAGCCTCTAGAGTAGCTAAGCTATGACGACGATAGCATATGCAGCCATGCCTGGGGAAATCATGTACTGACAGGAAATGCAACAGGTGATGCTGTTGTCTTTGTGTGTATGTATATGTGTGTTAGCATGTCTGTGTATTAGCGTGTGTGTTACTAGGGATTAAACCCAGGACCTTCACACTGAGCTGCATCTCCAACCCCCTTTTTATTTTTTATTTTTCTCTTGAAACAGGGTCTCGGCTGGACATGGTGGCACACACCTGTAATCCCAGCACTTGGGAGACTGAGGCAGGAGGATTGGTGTGAGTTTGAAACCAGCCTGGGCTACAGCAAGACCTTGTCTCAAAAAGACAAAAAAAAAAAGAAAAAGAAAAAAGAAACAAGGTCTCACTAAATTGTCCAGGCTTGGCTCAAACTTGGGATTCTTTGGCCTCAGCCTCAGTGCTGGGATTACTGGGGACACCATCACTCCAGGGTTCCAGGGGCTTCAGTGTGGACTGAGCATAGTGACCCCTTCACTAGTAGCTTTTTGGTACTAGGTTTTCTTAAAATAGAACCTCTTGGACACACACCGCCAAGGTGTCCAGATGCTCAGGAAGTTGAGCCACATCTGAGCCAGCAAGCAGCCCCTACCCAGAGCCGAGTTCAGGGCCTGCTCCCTATGAGCCTGCAAGAGAGGCCAGATGCCAGGGCGGCTCTGGCAAGGCTCCAACCCACTTGGAGTGGGATGGAGGAAGGGTTGGCTCCCTGCTCATCCCAAAAGGCAGGGGGCTTGAGGGACAGGGAAAGGCCCCTTCCTTACCTGTATGCGCATGCACGCAAGCGCACTCCCACCACCCATCACCCCAGCGGAGCTTCTAATGGCCCCAGATTAGTAGCTTACTTTCTCAAGCTGGGAAGCCCCATTTCCCAAAGGACACTGAGTCTCAGAAAAGGAGCGTCCTTTCTTCACAGATTTGAGGGACAGTATGGTGTTTAATGGTAAACATAGATATCTTAAAGAAATGAATGTGTGTGTGTGTGTGTGTGTGTGTGTGTGTGTATGTGTGTGTGTGTGATAAAAGTAGGGCTCAAGGGCACTTCCCAGTGTCAGGCAGGACCTAGGCTGCACCACCATCCCCACATTGACAAGCCTCTTCTGGGAACTTGGGTGTGACCAGGCAAGAAGGTGCTTTACTAATTCTTACAGGGAAGGGGCTTGTCCGTGCCTGTTGGTTGACCAGGGTTAGAGCTGGGTGCTGGGGAGTGGCCAGGTAGGAACTAGGAGCCCTGACTTACTTTGGATGAGGTGTGATTGAGAAATACAGTGAATGTTTAAATTTAAAAGTTATTACAGCGAGCTCTCAATGTTAACGCCATCTTCTTAGAAATCTCTGCACCATGAGAGCCAAGTGGAGGAAGAAGCAAATGGACAGACTGAAGCATAAAAGAAGATGAGACAGAGGTCCAAGTAAAATAGCTTGCACACCCATGGAGGCCAAAGGAACAGAAATAAAGAGTGCTGGAGGCTGACAAGGCTGGTACCAGTTTTGGACTGCGTGCTGTCTAGAATGTCTCAATGGATTAGAACTGCATTGCCATCTGATGGCCAAGACCACCTCAAAAGAGATCCACTGGGTTCAAACTAAGCAGTCCCCTGTTTTTTTTGCCCTGGACCTGTGGCATTCTGGACTACTTTTGTTCTTGCTTTTGGCTGAGTGTAAAGCGTGTACAATAAATCATCTCTTCTGTGTTAAAAAAAAAAAAAAAATTACAGCAAAAGACCCACTGCCACAAAACCCCTTCAAAATTCTTCCTCTCAGGGGCTGGGGAGATAACTCTGTGGCACAAGTGCCTGCCTGGCAAGTGCAAGGTCATGAGTTTGAACCCCGGTCCTGCAAAAAAAAAAAATTCTTCCCCTGGTTTCAAGCACACTCATCTCATCATCCTTGCCTCTTTCTGTAACAGCTCTGGAGTCCCCTTTCCTGAGGGTCTTTTTTTTTTTTTTTTTTTGGCCTGCTCAGCCCACCCTGAGGGCAAGGCTGGCACAGCATGTGATTCCAGGGATTGAACTGCAGTCCCCTGTGCCTGCCTAAGCTTGCCTAAGCAGGTGCTCTAAACAACTGACCTATCTCACTGGCCCCTTCCTAAGGGTCTTTAGCTGCCCCATCCCGGCTGCCTCAATGTCTGATTGCACCATTTCCCTTTCATGGCCATGGTGTCTTTGGAGAACATCCAGAGGTCACAGGTCCCAGATCCAGTGACTAAGGTAGATGAAGACACAGCATCATGTTTGTTTGTTTGTTTTCTCCTAGGACTGGGGTTCAAACTCATGATCTTGCACTTGCCAGTCAGGCATTTGTGCCACAGAGCTATCTCCCCTACCCCCAGCATCATGTTTTTATGAGCTGCCTTTCTGCTGTATTGTGCTGGGAGCAGCATTCACTGTGTTTGTGATCCCACCTGGTGCAGGTCCTCAGAAAAGAGGACTCCAGAGCTACAGCAGAAAGTGGCAAAGACAGTGGAATAAGTTGTTTATAGCAAGAATGAGGATTTTGAGTGGGATTCATGGCAATGCCTTTGACTGTAATAAATTTTACAATTTAAACATTCACAGTTCTCACCCAGGAGAACTCAGAACCCAGGGGGACACAGCCACCTGCCCCAAGATGCGTCTTGGCCTAAGTCAGCTGACTCGACCTGGACCCTGGCCTTGAGAAGTAGCTGAGCAATCGAGGACCAACTGCAGCTGGTGCTGAGAACTGGTATCCTCTTGGGGGCAATTGGGGGCCAGGAGTCCCCGAGTGCGAGTCTATCATGCAGGCCCTGAGGTTGCACAGGGAGGATGGGGAGGAGAGCATGTTCTCAAGAGTTCCTCTCCAGCTGCCCCATTCACCATAGGCCTTGAACTTCTCTGAAAAAAGGTCTACACAGGTGACCAATTTAGAGTTCTTGAGACTAAGGGACTCTTGGATTACCAACGTGGGCCCCAAATACAGTTGCTGTCTTGAAAGGGTGCAGAGGGAGATGACTTCGCTGGAGAGGAGACAGCCACATGAAGGCAAGATGAGAGAGCTGGCTGTGGGGGTGCACACCTGTAATCCTGGCACCTGGGAGGCTGAAGCAGGAGGATCACCATGAATTTGAAGCCAGCCTGGGTCATATAATGAACTCAAGGCTGGCCTGAAGGAAAGCACAGGGGCAGAAAAACACAAAGTCAAGGGCACTGTTTCCTGCCCAATACCCCAAACCCTGTGTGCCTTGGTTTAAGACCCAGGAAATTAACTTCAGACTTCTGATCTCCAGAGAATAAATGTGGATGGTTTTTAATCACCAGACTTATGGTATTTTGTTGCAGGGGCCATAGAAAATGGAAGAAGCTATCCTCAGGTCTGATAAGCCATGATCAACTGCACCCCCAAATTTGGGACACTTTGTCAAGCCCAAGAATGCAAGCGTAGGGGCTGGGGAGACAGCTCCATGGCACAAGTGCCTGCCTGGCAAGTGCAAGGTCGTGAATTTGAACCCCAATCCTGCAAAAAAACAAAAACAAAATAAGAGTGCAAGCCAGGCATGGCAGCACCCACCTCTAAACCCTGGGAGGCTGAAACAGAAAAATTGTGTTGGACCCCAGCCTGGGCAACTTATCGACTTAGTGAGACCCTGTATTAAAATTTAAAAATAAATAAACAATATAGGGCTAAGAGGGGCCGGCGAGATGGTTCAGTGGTCTAAAGCACCTGCTTAGGAGGGCTCAGGCAACTGTGGGGACTGCAGTTCGATCCCCGGCACCACATGCTGCGCCAGCGCCACCACCAGGGCGGGCTGAGCCAGCCACAAAATGAATAAATAAAGAAACAAACAAACACAACAAGCAAACAAATTAATAAATTAAAAAAAAAAAAAAACATTTTAAAGAAAAAAATATAGGGCTAAGAGTGTAGCTGAGTGCAAGGTCCCTGGGGTCAGGCTCTTGTACCAAAATAAGAAGAGTACCAGTGGGAGGCCAGAGGCAAGGGTCAGGGGAGGGCCCCAGGCTCCAGTGCCAAGGTGACCATCTGTCTGATGTCCTTGGAGCTGGGAGTCATGGAATCCAAAGGGTCCGCATCAGTCAGAGGTGGGACCCCTGGAGGGCACCCAACCCCTGTCAGGCCACTGAGTTAGGTCCCAGTGAACAGTGGCGGTGTCCCAGCCCTGGACAGGTAGATCCCCAGGAAAAGTCCCTCCCTGTTGACCCTGGGCAGCCCTGGACTCCAGGGTAGTTGGGTCTTTTATCACCAGGTTCCTTCAGATCCCAGAGCCAGCAGTGCCAGAGTTCTAGGGGACATGATCTCACTAGTGCTCTCAGTAGAGGGGAGGCCACTCATCCGGGATTTCCCTACAGCGGGCACTCCCCTTCCGTGGACATCCCAGAGTCCCAGCTCTTCAGTGGCCTGGAGGGGCCCCAGTGGGGCCAAACAAGGGGGAAGAGGGAAGCCTGGATTTGTTTCTGTTTTATTTTTCTGAGACAGGGTCTCATTTTGTAGCCCAGACTACCCTAGAACTCATGGCAATCCTCCTGCCTTAGCCTCTCAAGTGCTGGCACTATAGGTGTGTACCACCACTATCATGTGAAGCCTGAATTTAGGGACAGGGAACCCAGAATCTTGAGGGGCTTGTAAAGAACAAATGGGTAAATGTAAAAATCAAGAGAAGAACAGGTTGGACCACAATTAGAGAGAAAGGAAATGAAGCTCCTGGTGTTTCCAGTCATGTCACCAAGGGCTACAATAGCAGCACTTGTATACTTTGTAGAAAAGGTGAAGAAATGGAAAAGAAAACCCCCTGTGCCCAATTCTATGCCAGGCTGTCACTCATCAGGATCCTTCCAGGGGATTTAGCTTGAATCAAAAAGCAAAACAAGAAGAAGCAAAAACACCTGCAAGGAAAAACTTCCCCATCAAATTAAACACCAAAGGCCCACCTCTGCGCCTGAGCTCAGAGAGTATTCTTGAACCTCGAATAGGCCTCCTTTATTTCACCCTTTAATGACGCCAGACAGAGAAAGCCTTCCTTAAAAAGGACTCTGATTATTGGGTGTGGGAGGCTGAGGCAGGAGGGTCACCATAAGTTCAGCCAGACAGGCGCTTGTTCTACTGAGCTATCTCCTCGGGCCCATACCGTGAGTTCAAAGCCAGCATGGATTACATAGTAAGACTCTCTTTAAAAACTAAAAAATAAATTGTAAAGGTAAAGGGTCTTTGCTTAGGTTACCCCTCTGCTCAAAACCTACAATGGCTTTCTATGATCCTCTGCATAAAGTCTACCTTCCCTGGTCTTGAATTCTCAAGCTCTAGTATAATTGCTCCTTCCTCTGCTCAAGGCCTCTAGAATCTTCTTCCTGCAGGCTGTGACCTCTGCTCTTATGCCTCCAGGCTCCAGCTGCCATCCAGTACACTCACATAGGCACCCAGATGTCCCCAGGTCCCTCAGACTCAGGAATGCATCACTTCCGCAACACTGGTTTTCTTCAATCTTCCCTGCCTTGGTTCTCCCAACACTTGACATGCTGTGTAGACTACATTTCCCAGGCTCCCTTGTGCTTAGGTGGGACTGGGAGACCCAGATGGAGTCCAGGAACTTGTGCAGAAGTGATTTCTTATCTTTATAAATCTAGCCCCTTAAACCCCTCTCCTCCTAGTCCTGGTGAGCTGGAGGGGAGACGACCTCCCCAGTGCTTTTGGGACCTACTACCCATAGTCATCCCTCTGGACTCTTCTGCTCCCTCTGTTCCCACACTCAGAAACCAAATCCTATCCATTTTAACTATAAGATAATTCTGTTCCCTGTCTTAGTCACCTTCCTATTGCTGGCACAAAACAGCCAGCACCCACAGTTAAAGTTCAGTTCACAGCCACCTGCTGGTGGTTTGGCTGAGGGGACTGGCAGAGAAGAGCTGCTCTAAGCATGGTGGATAGGAAGTGGACAGAAAGGGATGAAAATGCACCACATGGAGCCGGAGGTAGGGAGACAGATGGAAAGAACCTGGATGAAATCGGTTATGCCCCTGGATGCCTCCTCCTGTGGGCCCAGGACAACCATTTTGTTCTAATCTTTAAACTTTCCTCCTTCCCCTGTATCCTGAGCTTCCCAAAGAACAGGTGAATTCAATTTAATTCATCTGCATAGCTCTACAGCTTCCCCAGGCCTGGCACACAGCTCGTGTGTGTAAATTTGCACCATTGGTGGACAATCTGAAGGAACTGTGCAGGGCTATTGATTGTACCAGAAAAGTCCTACCACTGAGGAATGAAGAACATTCTTCCAGAAAAATCTGGAACACAACAGGAAGATAAAGTGCTGGATATGGTTGTACACATCTATAACCCCAGCACTCAGGAGGCCGAGGCAGGAGGAGGATTGCCGTGAGTTTGAAGCCAGCCTTGGCTTCGTAGGAAGACCGTGTCTCAAAAAAACAAAACCTCAGGCCCAGGTTTCTGGTTCCCATCCCATCTAGTTTGCTTTCCGCAACATTACAGATTTCAATCTATAAACCCAAAGCCTGAGCCCTCCGTGTAACACAGTTTATCCAGCTTTTACTATAAAATCAACAAGAAGGTCTCTGAAAAGTTGGAGGGCCATGAAAAGTGAAAAAAAGAACCACAGCAAGAGGGGACCATGGACTTAGACCCAGAAGCCAGGAGGGTGCAATTTACTGACAAGAACAGCAGGGTACAGAAACAGAGCCTGTCTGAGAGGTGATAATTTGTTCAGCTGTGACTGCAGGTCTGCAGGCAATGAAAGATCTGTGTATCCCCAGAGAAACTGAATAGCACAACGACAGTTTGAATGACACTCTCCCAATACCATTCACCCACTGGGGGTACCATATGGTCAGAGAGTGACCTGAAGACAGCATTAATTATCCTAGGAGAAAGTACACGTCCTAGCTGGGTGTGGTAGGGTAGTGCACACCTGTGAGGCCAGCACTCAAGAGGCTAAGGCAAGAGGATCACCAAAGGCCAGCCTGTGCTACATAAGTGAGTTCAAGGCCAGCCTGGACTGCACAGTGAGACCCTGTCTCAATCAATCAATCAATTAAGTGATTGATCAGTCAATAAGAAAGGGCTCATAATGTAGCTCAGCGGGAAGACCCTGGGATCAATCCCTAGGAATGCAGAGAAGTAAACCCAATTTCCACAAGGGTTGTGAAAGGGACGCAGCGTTCCAACCAGAGCAGATCCCAGCCAGAGGATATTTGTTGCTGAGGCCACTGGCACGGGGCACTGCCCCTGTGGCAACCATGGCCCCAGGGCCCTGTGACTTAGCAACCATCTCCTGGGGTGGGGGTAGTTTCCTACCCTGGTTTCTCCCATTTCCAGAGGAAAAGCACACTAGCTCAGAGCCTGAGCTGGATGGGGACTTGTACCAGGCAGGATCTTAGGCTCATCTGCTACTGTCAAGCATGTAGACTTTAACTAGGGTTCCTGTCACGGAGGAGGAGGCTGAGACTGGGCAGAGTGATGTTCCAGGACACTGCCCTCAGCCTCCTTCTGCACAAACAGTTAGGTGCCAGGGCCAGGTCACTAAGGGAAACTTCATGACAAAATCAGAGGGAAGGGCCAAAAAGATAGCTCACTGGCTTATACTGCCTGGCAAGCACAAAATCCTTAATTCAAACCATGATACAAAAGGAAAAAAAAAAAACAGAGGGGCAATTGAAGCAGCAGCATCCACCTCTGTGAAGCCCCCTTTCTAGGGCATAGAGAAGCGGACAGGATCTGGGGCGGCTGCCCAGGAACCTGTCCTGCTGTGCCAGGCCTGCTGGGCGGCCACGGCCTCTGCCCCCTCCCATCCTCTGCTTCCTCTGCCTCTGCCATGCCTCCTTGCCCACCCTCAGGCCTCACCTGCCTAGCTGGGCCCTGCCTATCTCTTCCCACCAGGTTTCCAGGGAGAAATCCTCTCCAGTAAATATTGCTCCCACGTCAGCAGCTCCCTGATCAATATTAATAGCGACAATAGTAACTGAGCCTGATTAGGCAGCTGTCTCGAGCCAGCCCCTCTGATAAGCGATTCCCTAGCGCCCAATCCCGCAGGGGACAACAGGGAGACTGCAGGCCCAGGCAGCTCCTGGAGGGGCTGTTCACCTCCAAGGCCTGCCTGGCCCTGGTCCTGCCCTGGGAGGCAGTCCTGGGCTGTCACAAGTCTCAGTTTCCCATCATGGGAGACAACGACCCGGAGGTACTGCGATTTGTTGTCCCTTCTCTCTGGGTGCTGTGATTCCCCATGGAAAGAGTGCAGTCACGAGTGAGCTTCCCTTGCTGACGGGAGCCCTTGTCTCCACGGCGCCCGTTAATATAGACAGATATTTTTAACATCCTCCCGTGCCCTCAATTTGTCTGCTCATTGTATCCTCATTTCAATGGCCCCTTGGGACTTGGAACCTAATTTTAGCGAAGGTCAAAGGCAGTTTCCTGGGGCAGCCTCCTTTCTGTCCCCGAACCTTTTCAGAGAAGTAGGACTGTGGGTGCTTTGAGCATTTCAGGTCCCCTGGCTTGGGTTGGAGGGGCTGGGCCCTGTCAGACCTGGCCAGGGCTCGCTTGGTCCCTGTCATGGGGCATCCGGCTGGTATCCATCAAAAAGGCCCCAGATTCGATAGGCAGCAGCCCAGAGCTGCCAGAGACCTTAGCAGCCTCACATTTAGAGACACTGAGGAGGGGCGTGGTCTCAGATAAGCAGGTCAAGAGTCAGCCTAAATTGGAGGCTGGGTTCTGTGACTTTACCTCAGGAAGAGAAGAGAAAAATGGGGCCATCAAACAATCACAGCTTCATGGTACATGAGCTGTATCCACAGTAAAGACCTGGCTGTTAAAGCAGAGGGACAAGTGGGAATCCCTGTCTGTCTTCAGCCCTGCAGCTGGCTCAGGAGGCTCCCCATCTGGAGACAGATGGAGCTCAGTGGTTATCATGTTCCAAAGTGGGGTGTCATCCAGGCTGTGCTGCACTTGAGTTTGAGCAGTTATTAGAAATGCAGGTGAAGTAGGAAGGGCCAGGGTCAGACCTTGTTTATAAGATCCCTTGGACCAAGAAGCAGAGGCCACTTGATAGGAAGCAAAAAGACTCAGGGTCTCCAGGCATGGGGGCACACCCTTGTCATCCCAGCTCTTGGGAGGCTGAGGCAGGAGGATCACTGTGAGTTTAAGGACAACCTGAACTGTGTAGTGAGACCTTCTGTACTGAGAAAACAAACTCTGGGTAGGCTGGGGTGGGGGCTAGGGGGCTATGTCTTGAGAACACTGGTTCCAAAGAGCAGCCCATCTTGACGTGGACCTTACCCATGGTGACCATGAGGACAGATGATAGCGCCAATAACAAAGCCCAGCCTGCTCTGGTGCCCAAACTGATCTCAGCATCGTCGCAGCCACATGCTGTGCACCACAGAGACCAATCGGCCCTCGCGTCAGGGCTCCCCAGTGCCACGTGCCTCACGTGTGCAGCCCAGCTGGGCATGTTTCAATGTGCCGGGGAACATGCATGGTGTGTGTGTGTGGTACACAAATATGAGTATACGTGAGTATATGTACATGGAGGTGTGTGTGCACAACTGTGCATCGAAGAATATGCACATGTGTGTGCTCATGTGCGTGCAGGTGTGCTTGGCGTGTGGTATGTGTTCCCCCCACCTGCCAGGGAGCTGGGCCTTAGAAGAATTTGGTCTCACGCAGGGGTCCTGCTTCCCCTAGGCCTCCACAGCAGGAGGGAAGAAGCCCCAGTGGCTGGGCACTGGGTGCTTCCCCTCTGGATGTGTCAGTGTGAACACATGCAAGGACACCCCAGGCTACAGGCGAGGCAGGTGTCACCCACGGTAGAAAATTCTGTCTGGTACTCGACCTACCGCATCCCACAGCTCAGCCTCTTAATTGCACAGCCCTCCAAAAGCCTCTCAGAGCCTCTGAAACCATTTTTGGCTGTTTTTCATTCCCCTTCTGTTTGAAAGAGAATAAAGTAAGTAAGGAAAGAGCTGCCTAAGCACCCTAGGGTGTTGGTGGCTAGAAGCCTTCAGAGGCAGGGGTCCCTGTCTAGACACAGCAGACACCCAAGGAAGCCCCCTCTGCTGCTGAGCCCCCAAAAGAGCCTGTGCAGAGCTGGATCTACAGGGCAATAGTGTGGGCCTTTCTGATAACTGACCAAAGAGGAAAGTTCACTGTGGGGATGGATGCCTGATCACCTATTAGACTGACCCCTGCAGGAAAGCCTAGCCCAAGACCTAGGGTGGGAGTGGGACATGCTCCCTCTTGCCTGGCTCAGCTTCAGGCTCTGAGGGACACAGAGGTTCTCCTGTGACAGGAACATATGAAGGGGCCACTGCAGTATCCATAATGAAACCAGACATCCAGACCTCTTTCAGGCCCAGGATGGTGAAAAAGAGGGAGTTTAATCTTTCCCCAGATAAACCAAGACCAAGGAGGCAGCCCACGGTGGCATCAGAGTGGAGGAAGCCGTCACATTGCTTTGAGGGTCCTTGAAGATGAGCAGGAGGAGGACCTGGGACAGACAAAGGTTGCTGTGACGGCCCCACTCACAGACCCGCACGTGAGCAGCAGAGAGATTCAAGATAGCAGCACTTCCGGGCGTCTCTACGGTCAACATGGGGCAGTCACAAACTGCAGAGCCTGTGTCCCTACCCGCAGAAAGGGGTGAATCCAATTATTCATACAGGAGAAAAGAGCTCCCATCCCTCTTGAGATGGGAGAGGACAGGAGCTGGGGGCGGGGCGGAAGGGGAGTAACAGGCCTTCATCACCTTATGTGTCATTCAGGGATGGCTGGACTTTCTAGTGCACTCGGTGCCCCACGTGAGGATCAGCCAGTGAACCAGAGTGTGAGTGTGGACTGGCTTAGTCAGCCCCATAGTGCTGTCTACATGTCACTGCTGTTACTCAGAAGTGGCTCTGAACTCCAGGGGAACTACAGCAACCAGCAGGAACCCAGTGAGCTAAGAAGAACCTCTCACAGGGCTCCCCAAATGTGTCTTGAGAGGCAGGGTCCATTCTGACTAGCCCAGCTCCTGTGCACACTGGGCCAGGGCAGGCATGATAGAGCAAGATTAAGGACAGGGGACATCTCTACCAGACACCAGGTCAGTGACCTTGGACAAGGAAAGGCCATGCTTTGGCTTAGAATTGGACAAATGGGCAGCTACTGTTGTGGACAGGCTGGTGGGTGGCCGAGGGGGTCCTTGTCACCTTCAAAGACTGGATGGACAGCAGTATGCAGAGCAGCTGCTGACCACCATGCTAATTCCTCTTGGCCATGCTGTGATGCCCGGGGATGGGGACAAACTAAGGAAAGCAAGAGGGGACTGCAGTGCATGAGGTCTGTGAGCCTCTACTTGCACCCCACTGCTACTTCCACTGCCACCTTGGTAAGCAGGAAGTAGAGGGGGTGGACAAGGCTTGCATTGCTATCCTGCAAATTCCCAAGCTCCCTCCTTGCCTTTCCCTCCGGGGAGACGTGGCCTCCTCTCCAATCAGATTGTGCAGCCGCACACACCGGAGCCGGCTGGCAACATTACAAAGAGAATTGTCTATGCATCTGGGGACTAAAACTAGAAAGCACTTTATTTGATAAATGTCACCTACTGGAGGCATTTTCAGAAATGTATTCGGCAGCAGTGGCAGCCCAAGGAACAACAATGTCAAAGAAAGCCGGCTTCACGCTGCCCAGTAAATGATGGCTTTGTACTTTTCCAGGATGTGTCGGAAGTGGCCCCCGGGGACAGCTGCCAAGCAGGGCATGACTCACCCGTGCCCGCCGAGGCAGCCCATTACCTGGGCGCAGCCAAGAAGACACTCAAGATTCCTCAGGTGCTTCTGGACACAAGATGTCTGGGCTTAGGATGACCCCATTTCCCCCTCAGACTGGCCCCAGATTCTGATGCACTCCCCAAAGGCAAAGGCTGCAGAGGGGCTGCTTCCTCTCCCCCAGGCCCCAGAGTCTGAACAACATCTCTCAGTTCACCCAAGCGGAGGCACCATGACATGGCTCTAAAGGAAAGGGCCTTGGTAACATCTGGCTCAGCTGGCTAAGGTCCAGAAGTTGGGTATATGGAGGAAGATGAGTCCTTCAGTAGGGACTGCGGGTTGGATGGAGGTGGTCCCTGTCATGGCTGGTGTCTAGAAGTCCCTTTAAACCTTCATACATGCATAGGCGGGGCTCTATGCATTGAGGTAGCTCAATTGCTAGGGCTAAGGGTGAGTGATTTCTAAACTGGTCCACTGATTGGCTTGGCATAGTTCTAGGTGTGAATGGCACCACCTGAGGGACAAGTAGCCTGGAACAGATAAAAAGGTGAAAGGAGGCTGCTGTTGCTACTGCTTCTCTGCTACTTTGCTGCCTTCTGCCCACCATGAACTGCTTCTCTGCCATGCCTATCCATAGGTCACTCTGCCTTGGAGCCAGCTGATCATGGACTGAGATCTCTGCCGACTGTGAGCCAAATAAACCTTCTCCTTTCACTTCTGAGTGTCGGGTATTTTGTCTCAGCAACGAGAAAACCAAGGCAACCCCTGTGGTGAGGATGAGGTAGGATGGTGGTCCCCTGGATGAGGATGGTGACAGGTAGGGACCCTTGGTCCCCCGTATCTATAGTCTGAGCCATACCCTGAAGAATACCCTGCAGTAAGTTTCCCACCTAGGGTGGCTGCTGTGGGCTGCAGGTGACCATAAAAGCAGATGCCTAGGTTGCAGGGAGCCTGGGGGAGAGAGGAGGGGTGAGTGGATGGTGGCTGGACAGTGGCCCTGCTTGTCCAAGGAAGTAACTCAGCCATTCTCCTCCCTTTCCAAGTTGCCCATCATGCTTCAGCTTACCTGGGAAGTCAGCTCCACATCCCATGACATTCCCAAGGTCCTGTGGCATGGAAGGGACAGACACCACCCAGCCATGGATGACAAAACTCAGTCCCCAAGAGCTTGAATTCTACCGGTGGTCCCACAGGTCACACTGAGGCAGGACTCAGAGATCAGAGTTAGTGCCAAGACTTGAGCCTCCAGATCTTCAAAGTGTCAAGGCAGGACCTGGGCACCCTCAGCCCAAAGGAAGAGATGAGCCCAGGGTTCACCCCAGCTGAAGGGCCAGTGGGGACCATGGTCTCCCATGCCAGCATCGCCCCAGCCCCTGGTTGTGCAGCCTCAGCTGCCCCACCAGTGTCCTGGGAAGGAGGGTCTGGGTAGGACACTGTGCAGTAGGTCCTCCTGGACTTATTTCCAGTTTGACCAAGCAAAGTCCCTGCTGTCTGGATCAGCAGATCCACCCCTTCCAGAGGTGACCAAGAGCTGGCTCCAGCCCACAAGGTGTGGCCACCAACCTACTCTCTCTGAGCCAGGGTCAGCTTGTGGTCCTTCTCCAGGACCCCTGCAAGAAGCAGACGCTGTCCATGCAGGGCCCCATCAGGCCTTGCTGCCTGAGTCCCTGGGGCTCCCGAAGCGTGCGGGCTCAGCTGTGGCTTGGGCAGGCAGGGCCGTTCAAGGTGCAGCCCAGGATCCAGAGCTGTCCCTTGGCCAGGCCACCTCACAGCGGTGCGTGAAGCTTCCCCAGTGAGCAGGGAGGACATCAGCACTCCTGGCGCCATGCCCTGTGCTCCCTCAGGTACCAGGCCTGGCTGTTGCTGGGTGCTGCAGCTGGTCCCATGGGAGCTGTGGACCCACCTTCCCTCCAGACCAGGGTGTCCCTCAACTCGCACACATTCATACACATGGAAATACATCCCACCTCCTATCCACCACACAATCACACACACTCATGTGAATACTTGCACAATCACACTCATGTACAATATTCACACTCACACACATTCACGAATGTTCTCCCTCATAGGCACACATGCATTCACACATCTTCACACTCATTTAGAACACAGGTACATGCTCACACGCACAAATACCTCCCTACTCATTCACACTTGCAGTCATGAATGTGCATGAGTGTGTATGGGTATGTGAATGTGTGAGTGTATGTGAGTACTGTGTGCCTAAGTGTGCATGTGTGAATTTCATGAATGTTAGTATTTTAGGACACATCCTCAGTCCTACGCACACTAACACACTTGCATTAATACACATGCATAGTCACACTCACAAATGTCTTCTCACTCGTACACACTCAGCCATACGCATGCACTCATAGGCAGGTAGAATACACACACAAACTCATGCAAGCACATTCATACACATGCACAGATATGTTCCCACTCATACACACTCAACCACAAGCACACTTTGACACACTCATGTAGAATATTCCATTTACACATACACACACATCCTCATTCATATCCATGCACACCCTCACATTCGTTAATAAAATACTAACATTCACGAAACTCATACATGCATACTTAGGCACACAGTACTCACATATGTTCACGCATTCACACATCCATACACACTCATGCACATTCATACAGACATACACTGACGCATAAGTTCACCAACAGTGAGACACTCTCCAAGTTCTCCCACTAGCCCTGTCCATCCCACTCCCGTTTCTATCAGGCTCTGCACCACCTGCCCCTCCCCCACGATAGGTAAGGGTAAAGGATTTTTTTTTTAATGCATTTAGGCAGGGGATACAGGGTCTACAGGGTCTCACTACATAGATTGGGCTCATAGTGATTCTCCTGTTTTCAGCCTCCCAACAGGAGTGTGTCACCACACCCAGTCTCAGTTCCGTCTCAGCATGTCCAGAGGACAGGGCCTGCATGGCCTTGGACTTTTTTTTTTCTTTTCAATACTAGGGATTGAACACAGGATCTTCACATTGAGCAATTTGCTCCCCACTCCTCACTCCTTTTTTTTTTTTTTTGAAACAGCCTTACTAAATTGCCAAGCTGGGCTGCATCTCAAGATCCTCCTGCCTTGGGGCCAGCAAGATAGCTCAGCGGTCTATAGCGCCTGCTTAGGCAAGCTTAGGCAACCTCAAGGACCGCGTTTCTATTCCTGGCACCACATACTGTGCTGGCCCCACCCCCAGGGCAGGCTGAGCTGGCCATACCATAAATAAATAAAGTTTAAAAAAAGATGCTCCTGCCTCAACCTCCCAGGCATGAGGTGCTCATTCTTGGGGAAATCATCAGACATGGACTCAGATCTAGGTCTACACCAGCTTTCTTCAGGGCCCAAGCAGTCTTTGCCTGCCAGGCTGCCGGCCCTGGTGAGGGGGAGGTGACCCTTTCATGGGAGTGACCGGCCCATGACCTCTCGCTGTGGCTATGTGTTATAGTTTCCTGAGGAATAGAAAACACCAAAGCACTCACCCTGCTCGAAAGACTGGATTTATTGGTCTGGGTGGGCACCAGGCTCAGACACCCCCAGCTGACCCTGGAGGGATGGAGGACAGGACTGAAACCCACCCAGCTAGATGGGTCAACACCCAAAGAGGTGAGTTCTCAGTGTCAGGGATGTGAAAATTCTCAACCTCCATTTGCCACTGCCAGGTCACACTGTCCCCAGCTGAACCGGCTTTGTAAGCCCACCTCACCTGCCTAGACTATAACGGAGCAAGAAGAAATCTTCTAAGCCAGGCATGGCAGCACACACCTGTCATCCCTGCACTATGGGAGGCTGAAACAGGAGGATTGAAAGTTCAAGCCCTAGAGCTGGCCAAATAGCTCAGTGGATTAATGGTGATTGAGACTGGACATGGTGGCATGTGCTTGTAGTTCCAGCACTTGGGAGGCTGAACACAGGCAGATTGCTACAAATACAAGCTTCATAGTGAGACCCTATAGACTCTGTACACCCTGTACCAAAGTACAAAAAAAAAAAAAAGTTCGAGCCCAACCTGGCCAACTTATTGAAACACTGTAACAAAAGAAATAATAAAATAGAAAGGGACTGGAGATGCAGCTTGGTAGAAAAGCCCTGAGTTCCATCCCAACCACTATAGAAGGAGAGGGAGGAAGTGTGTGGGTGGGGGGGACCTTCCAGGCCTTCAAAATAGGAAATCACAAAGCTGGTGCCCTGCAGTGCAATCCAATTAAAAATGATGCTTGGGAAAGTAGACAGAAAGTAAAGCTTTCCTGAAAAATAGAAGATGAGAGGAACACACCACAGCGCACGGTTATTTCATTACCGAGCAGAAAGGCAGGGCCTGGCACAGCCGCAGATGTTCCAGACGTGACTCAGAAGGTGAGGGCAATGTTAAGAAGGCAGCACCTGGTGCAGGGTCTCCAAAGGAGAAGGACACTATGTTTGACTCCATGCACCTGCACCTGCATGCCCACTGCACCTGCACTGCGCCTACACCCCCATGGCACCGGCAGTATCATCCCACCCCAGGGTTGGAAGAGCTGCTCTCAATGGCTTCAGCTACTGCTGCTGGTGGCCCAAGCTGGATTCCACAGCCTCGTGGTGCAGACTAAGCTGAGGACAAAGGGGCTTCATCATGCCTGGCTCTGTCTAGGTGGTGGTGTCAAGAGTACTGGCCTTCCAGCTCTGCCCTGAGCCTAGGAATAATCAAAGCCTGTGTGACCCCTGTGTTCAGTGCCCTCTTGCCCCTGCCTAGTGTCCCCCACCCAGTGTCCCTGGGCTGTATTCGGCCAGCCGCTGCACTGACTATCCCCTACCAGCGGCCCGATCCTTGTGAGCGAGGACACTTGGAATCTTCCAGCTTGTCTGTGATGCCCTGGAGGCCTGACCAATTTGATTTCCCGGCCTCATTCTCTCTCTCTCCCAGTGCTACATTAGGGGAGTTCCTAAAAAATCAATTTCACTGATTTTGAAGCATGAGGGTTTGAGCTTAAATATCATGGGAGGCCCTGATTTCCTGAATTTGCCATCTGGCCCTGGTCCTCAGGAGTCAGCAACTGGGCTACCTCCCGAGTCTCCTCTCCTCTCTGCCTCCCTGGAGCTGTGGGCTGTGCTGATCTAGGGCTGGGTTCTCTGTGTACCCAGCCCAGCTGTGGAGGCCTCTGCTCCTGATGCCCTAGGCCCTTGAGTATAGTGTTCTGTGTCTCCTGTGTCTCCCAGAGCCATGGCTCTGTGCCATGCAAGGGTGTGGTGGCAACTGGAACCCCACCCAGGGCATCTCTGATATTCAAGGTCACAGAGTGATGGACAGGTGGGAGCCACTGTTCCCATGGGAAGGGAAGGCGGCACTAGCGCTCTCTGAGAACAGCATGCAGAAGGTCAGGGACTGCACTGCCTGACCCCACACCCCGTCTGTGACCAGGCGACTCTTCTTACTGCATCCGCCCTCCTTCCCATCCTCCCCTCCCCCTTCACTTTCCTGGCCCTTGGCACCCCTGGTGACATCTGCCCCAGGGCCAGGTTGAGCTAGCTGAGGTTCCCACCCTTGTCTTCATAAAGACCATGACAGCAGCTCAAGATAGCTGAGATGCATCACTACATATTGTCTCATATTCTGGGAACAGGAAGCCCCAAATCACCCCTATGTTGTGGCTCCTTGAAGTTTTAGGGACTCTTCTTTGCTTCTTCCACATGTCCCTGTTTTCTTCCTCCTCCTCCTCCTC